>JASGAU010365994.1:766-23933 GCA_030220045.1 Australoheros facetus
AGCTTTACCTGCACATACAACCTCCCTTAATAATAAGAGAACTGAATCAATAATTCAAACACAGACTGGCTAATATGATGCTATCTATTTCCTACTAGATACTAAATGGAGGGAAAAACAGCCCAGGAAAGATAGGAAATGGATAAATATGGTGACACTAAAACAAAAACCAAACAAAAAAAATGAGTGACAGACTAACGGCTGCCCCCATCCTGCTCTGTTTCCCCTATTTTTCCTACAGCCGTCTCCCTTCAGTGGGTTCATAGCCCTGTGGTGATTGTTGCTGGCCTCCTCTCCTTTGCTTCCAGTCTCCATCCACCCCCTCTCCATTCCCTTTTTCCTCCAGCCCACCCCACTCACGGAAAGGAGAAAATAAGTATCCAGGCAACCCAGCATCTCTTACTGGGAGGGGAGAGGAGACAGGAGAGGGGAGAGGAAACAGGAGACAGGAGAGGAGACAGGAGAGGGGAGAGGAGTAAAAACCGCAATGTGATGGAACTAAGAATACAGATGAGACCCAGAAAAGCAGGGACTAAACCAGAGGAAAAGCAGGAGAGAATGACGGAGAGTGAGACATCGGGACAGCAGCGAAAACCCAAGTAGTCTACATGTCTAATGAAGGGTGTAGCTAAACATTATGGCATTAAAAAAAGGAGCAGAAAACCAAAAAGACAGACAGATTGAAATTGGAAATGGTGAAGAAGTTGGAAAAAAAATGCATAGAAAATTGGAAATTATGTTAATTTCTTTGTGTCTTGAGGCATCTGTGGGGTGTTTCTGCATGAAGGCAAGCTGCACAATAGATAAGGTTCCAGAAAAGAGGGTTTTCCCCCAGCTTTCCAAACCCTTCAAGACACACAGCTTGATGGCAGAGAAGGAGAAGATGGGGGGGGGGGGTCTTCTCTCATTCATGAAAGATCTCAAATATAGTTTGCTATATTGACCCCCTTTAACATATTAACATACAGTAAAGGTTCAATAGAAAGACACCTATGATGAGAGTGAGGTGCTAAATACAATGATCAGATTCACATTTGACCACTTCCAAATCCTTTTAGCGGTGCGCTGCACAGGATCCTGTCGGTGGCGCGGTGTGTGCCAACACGCACACGAACACACACAAACAAAGAAGCACACAACATGGCTCTTATGACTGCATGATGAGCTGGATGATGACATTTGATAAGGCCATGGTAGCTCATCTCCAAACACCACAATCAATGACATGCGCGGCCCCTGTGAAAAGGGGATGGATGAGGTGCTCTGGCACACTGTATCATTCAGGATAATGGGTTTGATATTTATTACGGTGGGAGTGGGAGAGACGGATGACCTGTTTGAAGCCCGGATCTATAAGGATGACAGTCGTTTCTAAACAGAGGTGGTTTGAGTTTGGCAGGCCGTTGTTTTTTTTAGGCGCTGTTTGACAAGATGACACAAAGTCACGTGCATGTCCGGATTCAGTCTGCAATCACACTGAGCAATCAGTGGAGAGCTGTGTTAAAACCCTGCGGGGAGCAATCTGAGCTATTTCCAAGCAGCATCTCCCACAGCCATGTAAAGGAGGAGGAGAAAAAAAAAAAGCTTTCCGCAGAGGAGCTGAGCTCATTTTGAACACATAATTGTTCTCCTCTTCCCCCTACAGCCTCATTACAGGACAATCTGATTACAGGGTGGAAACAAAGGGAAGACGATGAAAAATATCATCCACTATCGATGAGGTGGATGCAGGTCCGTTTGTCAACTGTAAGCACAACCCCCTCCCCTTCCTGCCTAACAGGGGTTTGACTTTAAGCAAGCTGGGAAAAGTACAACTCTATAAAAACACAGTTTGTGTTCATTCCAGGTGAAATTGCATGTCACATCCTTTTGGGTATCACGGTGGAGAAGCATAAATTCTCATCCGTGATGTCAATGCCGCCACAGCTGGAGCAGAGAAGTGGCAGACACCTCACGAGGCCTAACGCGACTGTGACTGAAGTCAGCCTATTTTCTGTGTATGACAGCAGCAGAATGAGACTGTTTCGGCTCAGTTACCACGTCGACAATCGGGTCCCTTGCTCCCTGTGAGCAGATTTCATTGGCCTCTATTACTGGGTCAGGCTGCGTGTGGCAGCGACTGTGTGTGTTTGACTAGGCAATAAGCCCGGTGTCACTGTCACTTTCATCAGAAAAAACTTGCATTCTCACTATGACGTTTGTCTCTCTCTCTCTCCCTCTTTCTCTATAATACATATAAATGATATAAGCAATAGCTGAAATACAGCATGAATGCTCTAGCTAGATATCTCCAGTTTGTCTTGGCTGCATGCTAGCGCGGACACACAAAAGTAAAAAAAAAATCAACTCCACAATATACCAACTCTGCTGGCAGGGAGCAAGGATAACTGTCATACTGGAGTGTGAGAGTGTGTGCATGCTGTGAACAAAATAATAATAATTAACAGAGAGAATCTTACAATTCATTTGCATGCATATGCACCCAGATTGCAGTATGTAGGAAAGACAAGTTTAGGGATATAAAAAGGCAGCATTTATCTGGAATCGGTGCTCATCAGATTGGAATAATTAAAGCAGTGCATTCACTCAGGACCAACAGAGCTCTTCCTTGTATAATTCAGACAGTAATCAGAGAGTAAGCACAGCAGCATTCTTTACACATGGTCCCTATAACCTGCTTTGGACACTTCAAAAGTTGTCAATCCAGCCAGTAAAGTGAGTGTGACTTCAGTGGCTCTCCAGATTTTCCTATAATATCAGCAATTCTAAAGAGCTATAACTTATTATAGTAAAGTTTAGCAAACTGTTTTCATCTATTTTCCCACTGTCAGTTCAATGTCTGCAAAACTGTCTGGTGCAGCTTTAACATTTAGTTTATAGTGTCACCAAACCGCCACCAGCAATAAGAATGCATTCAGGCAGACTGTCAGTCTAATAACCCCAGTTATTGCTTTCCTGCTCCCTAAATATGATGAGCAGCACTAAGAAGTTCAACCTTTCCATTGTGCAGAGTGTGCCTCTTAAATAAACGAGTTGCCGTAATATTTCAAGCGCTTTTCTTATTCCATTCCATCCGCTCTGATCATCAGTCCTTGTCCAGCTCCATTAGAGCGGTTTCATACCGGAGAATAACAATATCTCAGTTACTCCGCGGCTCGCCACACTGCCATAGAGTTAATCCATCTACAGCTCATCTCTCCATAGGTGGACTGATCGTCTGGCATTATTCTCCAGTCAATTACCTCTACTGTGAGAGTCACCAGAAAGAATGACAATGGACGCTGATGAATGCCACTCAGGGCTCAATTTTCTCAGCCAGGGCGCCATCACAAAGCTGGCAGTAAGACAACTGGGTCGTCTAATTGGTATTTATATGAGCTCTCCTCCAGCAACCAGCTATTTGTTATAGAAGGTTACTGCTGGAATGGACCATTCACCTGTGATGTGGTATTTTGCATTAGGACATAGTGGAAGGCCACAGTGTTTATGAAGAATACTTCTGTGTGCATGTTTGCATGTGTGTGTGTCTAAGTGAAACTTTATTACTCTTCAATTTATAAATACAGTTTCATCTTCTGCCTTTAAGCAATATCGGGAGCTTATTGTGGCAATCAAATAACCATCAATAGCTACGGCTCAAATCTCAAATGCCTCATTTAAGCTCTTTGTACACACAGCAGTAGGCAGTAATAGTTCAGCAGCTGGTGAATGTATTTAACACATCATAATGTTCAGTGCACGTGTGCAAAAAAAAAAAAAAAAAAATCCAGAAGCAGGCAAAAATGGTAGTTGGCCCTGCAAATGTAAGGCTTTATGGAATAGCAGACCACAGACATGTTCTTCTATCCTACAGCATGATGATGATGATGAGAAAAACACTGTGGGACTTATGCAAGATGAAAAGAGAAATGATGGAAAGAAAACATAAATGATACGAGAGAAGAGAGGGAGAGAAGGAAAGAGAGAGAAAGAGTTCACAGTTTCTTGCCCAAAACAACAAATTTTAGAGGATGATGGAAAACAGGGGGGGCTGACTGAAAGGAAGGAGACTGAATGAGGAAAGGAAAGGGGAGGTATGAGAAAAAAAGAAAACAAAAACAAAAAACAAACACAGTGAGGCTTCTGCCAAATATTTTGAAAAATAGGCTATATATTATTTTAATGCTGTGCATTTGTTTATATGTCATCAAAAAGTTCTGATTTATTTGATTTATTGCAGCTTGGTCAGGACTAGGGTGGCACTGTGGGCCGGTGGTTACCCCTGATGCCTCACAGGAAGACAATTCCAGATGCTCCCTGCCCTGCTGAGGTTTTCTTCATGCACTCTGTCCATCTTCTCAACCTTAGCTGAGAAGATGGATGACCTGGTAAAATTAGGGTTTGTGTGGTTAAGTGGGGTGTTGGTATGGGGTTAGTTACACTATAGTAGGCCCAGGCTGTTGGGTGGCTTCCCATGATGCACTGAGTGTTTCGTCTTCACTTATCTCTCTTCACTCTCTAATGATTATATGCAGAGTGATGTATAAACACATAGTTATTATTAAGCTTTGGCTCTTTTTCATAGTGTCTTTTGTCCTGTCTCCCACCCCTGACCCCAACCAGTCACAGCAGATGACTGCCCCTCCCTGAGTCTGGTTCTGCTGGGGGTTTCTGGAGGTTTCTTCCTGTTAAAAGGGAGTTTTTTTCCTTTCCACAGTCACCAAGTGCTCACTAATAGGCGGATCATCTGATAGTTTGGGTTTTCTAATATCTAAAACACGTCAAGTGACTGTTATGATTTGGTGCTATATAAATAAAATTGATCCATCCATTCATTCCCCTCCGCTTATCCAATTCAGGGTCACAGTGGGATGGAGACTATCCCAGCTGCCATATGGGGAGAGGCAGGGTACACCCTGGACAGGTCTCCAGTCTGTCACACAGAGAGACAGACAACCATTCACACTCACATTCACACCTATGGGCAATTTAGAATCACCAATTAGCCTAACCCCACTAACTGCATGCCTTTGGACTGTGGGAGGAAACCAGAGTACCTGGAGAGAACTCACACAGACACGGGGAGAACATGCAAACGGTACACAAAAAGGCTCCAGCCAGATGTGGATTCAAACCCAGAAACGTATTGCTGTCAGGCAACAGTGCTAATCACTGCGCAATTCAACTTAGCTATGGACAGTCATTGTTAACACATTTGGACCCCTTTGAAAATGAGACGTTACATCTCAAAAAACACAAAATCACGAGAAACAGGTCAACAGTGGAAATACTGCATGTGTTTTACGTGACGGTGGTACCCAAGTAGAACATGCAGAAAGAGGTCAGGCACTGGCTAAATTTGCTAGGCTGTTACCTGTGCTATACTGGTGAAATGACTCATTAAAGACTGTTTAATGCTAAAAAGACATTTACATTCTCTGCTTTCTGTTGAAGAAGCTACTTTCCGCTGCTGCCTTACTACAAGGGGTCACCACAGCAGGTAGCTCTACATTACCTTTGATTTTGCAGAGTTATTTATTTATTTATTTTTTTTAAACAGACACCTTCCTGACGCAATCCCCAAAGGGGATTTGTGTCTCTGGCTGGAATCGAACCAGCAACCTTTCACTTGCACAAGTGAATGCATTAGCCACTACACCTGATACCTAGTAAGGTTTAGGGCTACAGCATGAAAACAGACATTTAGCAATAGTGAAGAGAGGGGGTTATGGTTTTAGATAAGGTCTGAAGGCTTCTTGTGTTTTTAATATTTATTTCTATGTTCTGTGCTAAGTTCATGGAATCTGGCACTATGCCCCAGGCATGTTTTTCTTTGAGGCCATTTGTTTCATTTGATTATAATATTTTATGGCTCAAAATTCTAATGCATCAGCTAGTGTTTCTTCCCTGAACTGCTATAGATTTTAAAAAATCTTGAGTTTCACCACGGACAAGTTTCCAGCTGACAAAGCACATATTAACTTTTTTTTTTAATTGCATTAAAGCTCATCTGACCTTCTGACATTCACATGTAGACCACAACCACTGCTTTTTCCACGTAAATAAAACTGAGCAGTTACCAGTTAAAACCTTGTGGCATAACGGCCGTGTATCTCGCTCCAGATGAGAAGGTTGTGTTTTCAAATCACGTCAAGGCCAGCTCCTTTCACAGCGCTGACTTCTTTTGTAAAATATTTTTCAGTGATTGCCCACTACAAATGAGATTCTCACCAAACAACTGAGAGTCAGACTGAGACATCTAAAGTTCAGAAAATATTAAAACCCACTGAGAAAAAAAAAAGTTTCCACTGAAGAAATATGAGAAGTCTTATGTTGGGAAGTTTAAATCCATCTGTAAATTTAGCATCTATCCATAATACCACAACTGCATCATGACTCACAGAAATAATTTCCTATGAAAGAACAGATGTTTGCCTTTTTCTCTGACCAGCTCTGCTGTTTTTGTCTGTGGCACAAGGATCCTTTGTGTGTGATAATCATTTTCACAGTCATACCTACCAGGCACTGAGGTGTCTACTGTCCTGTAATCTTAATAACAGATGGCTACAACTGTCCACAGCAGTCTGAGTCCATCATCTAAATTACTGCTTTAGGCAAATGTCCTACACATCGACAGGTTATTCAGTTGCAATACCTTAACCTCAAAAATCCTTTGTATGCACGCGTCTTCAGCTAAACCTTTCCAAGGCGACATTCAGAGGCCGGTTTCACAGCCCTAAGCTGCGTTCACATTCCTGCAAATTAATTGGGCCTGACTAGATGTATGCACCTTTAGACCTGCCTTGTTATCCTCCACTTCAAACATGCAGCTACTTATAGTTTCATCCCTTTCACTTACTATGAAATACTTCTTTGGGGATAGTAAATCTCTGGATACTAAGAAAAAAGAAAAAAAAAAGAACACATATCAAGAATTGATGGGAACATGAGTCCTTTTCTTTCCAATTTCTGATTTCCTTTTTTCCTCCGTTAGTCTAAGATTTCCTCTTTCATGAGCACTAATATCCCAGACAAGACCCTCATCACCCTGACCCTGCAATGATCACATCAGGCGCGTTAACCATTTGACCCTCTGACCCACTAAAGCACTTCCTGTAGTCCACTCAAAGTAAATTTGGTTAAAACATGTGTAAGGAAATACAAAGAAATCAGCTTAACAGACGGTTCATTTTCAGTCTATCTTCTAAGGTTTCAGCTTTCTGCACAGGACTCTGACTGTGTGTGTGTGTGTGTGTGTGTGTGTGTGTGTGTGTGTGTGTGTGTAACTGGCAGTAAAAACCATTACTGGAGTGTGGATAGAGCTCATTCACACACCTGGGCCCCATTCACTGCTGCCCTGTCAAAGAAGCGTGACGAGCCCCCGAACAGAGCAGCATCACTGGGAAGTCTAAATTAAGCACATTGCTGTGACATGGTCAGGTCTCGTTGTCGAACACCGCGTGTTAGGAGGAGTGAGAGACAGAGGCAGACAGAACGTGCAGATGGCGCGAGCGTTCTCGGCAATAAACCCATCAGGATTTGAATGAATAAAAATATCAAGGTACTGTAATTAAACTTACTTAAGTAATTAAACTTCTGCAACATTTCCCTTTAATTGACTTGCGCTTGAAACAGTCACACTCTTTCAACTAATGCTAATGTTGGTCTGTATGAAAACCAGAGCGATTATAAAACAACACTACAACACAGGGAAACGAAGACCTACTGTTGTTCCGCACAGCCAGACCCAAATGTGTTCTTCAAAATGTTACACTGCTAAAATGAATTCAATAAATCACAGCAAACTAACGAGAGAGGAAGAAAAGCATATTTCATGACATGTCCAAATAGTCTGTCTGCAGAATAACAGAATGTAGAAGGGAAGGCCATTCCCAGAACTCCCTCAATCTGGAATATTGGGCGTTGATATTTTCTTAAGTAGGCCTCGGGGACAGCTTTTGAATCCGTGCCTGATGTAGGATTGTATTTGGTTTGGAATAAAAGTCCTCCCCAGAGTTATTCTCCTCCCATAGGCTAGTTAACCCTACCTGACATGGACACCCACTTAAAAACACACATACACACAAACACACACACACGCACGCACGCACACCAAACATTAAGTAGGTTATGATTCATTTTCTTTTTCATCTTCTGCTCATAAAACACAGTCAACTGGGGCAAATGGGGGCTTTCCTCCACTCCTTTCAGGCTGCACACTAAATTATTCGTGGTTATTAAGCAGTACATGTCTGTATTTAAATTGTAGCACTTCAATTTGAACACGCACACACACACACAGATGTAGGTGTAGAGTCTGCGCTTTCACATAATGTCATTCCAGCTATAACCTGACATTTCCTCTGTATTGTTGCCTATTAAATGGACCTGTAAATAACTGGGAGCACAATGAGCGGCCAGTGGCCGGCTGAGTAATGAATTCAATTAGTCAATGTCAGGCCGATTAAGAGGTCTGAAAAGAATCATTGTCACATCTTGTGTGACAGTGCGTGCATGTGTGTGTGTGTAGGTGTGTAGGTGTGTGTGTCTGAGACACAGACAGAGAGACAGAAAGAGAAAGAGAGAATCAATGGCTCTATCAGCCATCCAGGCCAGGCCTCACACTCTGGGCCTCTTGTTCCATTCATCACCAAGGACCAATGGAAGGCCAACCAGGGAATATATGTGTGTGTTTCACTTTGTTAATGTCCGTCTGCATCACTGTGTGCACAATTTTGTCCCTTTTTCTGTTTGGCACTGTGTGCCCGGGTGTTTGTATAACAGCAGCTAATTATACCTCTTTCTACCAACAGACTGCATATCTCTAAACAGCATACATTGCCTCTTATCTCAACACAAGACTGCTTTGAAACTGTCAGAGGGCTTGTAGATGCTTTCTCAATTAAGAGTAACCTTTATGCTGAAGGATTCGCACCGCCAACAAAAGCATCTTGTCTGCTTTTACACTATGTACAACAATAGGAATTGGAGCCACGGTACTTGTAGCTGTCAGACGCACAGTTCAAACAGTGTGGGTTATTTCTTTCCACAACGAGCCCAACGGGGGATCGACCTTTTCACTAAGATGTCTCGGTAAACAAAAAAGCAAACAAAATAAAATGCCAAGCAAAACGGACAGTATCCGCACAGCGACTGTCTGACTAGATGGTACCCAAAGTCCACAAACAACAGAGCTCCTCAGCAGCCCACTAAACCTGCTGAACCTCTTCACAAGAGGACACTTAAAACTAAATGTGTTTAGGGAATGTTGCTATGCATGGATGCTTAATAATCTTTAGCAGCCTGAGTCATGCTGGGGAGAAAGAGCATTACATTGTATATTAGTCTTATACAATATAGAGCTGACCAATCTGAGAAGTCTTCTCTGATAGTCTTCTCAGCTCTACAGGCTTGAGGAGCATGCAGCGTTCACCATCTCACATCTGCTCTGCGTTAGGCTTGTGACAATATTATATATAGTATATAATACTATATATAATATAATCCCTCCCTTTATAATCGCTCTGGTTTTCATACAGACCAACATTAGCATTAGCTGAAAGAGTGTGACTGTTATATATATATAAAACAAACAAGCAGACCTAGTTTGACACTTGTACTTCCAGTAGTTATGTAAAAAACAAACCAATTATTAAAACTAATTAACAATTAATTTTGCATCGAAATACATGATTGATCATCATGTTATTCATTATGGCTCTATGCACACAGAGGACTTAATTATACATGTGACAATAAAAATAATGGATAGGCTAATGGAAGGTGAATTCTGCAGGTACCGTGTCTGTTTACAGATTTAGAATAGATGTGCAGAAGATCCGTTTTCATCTTCCTTATAGTTTTGGGGCTCTGAGGCTTCTGAGGGAGCTTGTCAGCTGTGACTTGAGAGCATTCACTGTACGCTCTCTGAGAGGATGCTTTGGCTTTCATCTTCTGTCCATCCGCTCCTTTGTCAGATGCTGCAGTTTGCACTGAGTCAGGAAACTACACTGCAACGTGTCTCTCTTGATGGGTCAGCTTACACAGAAGAGATGAATCAATTCTAAGACAGCAGACAGGAAGCGTACACTTGGTCCGGCCTGAGGGCCTCCCGACGACTACAATGTGTTTATCTCTGTGATACGCTTCTATCACCCCCCTCCTTACATACACACAGGCTTGCTCCAAACCTGGCCCAGTCCCTGATTGCATCTGGCTCGTCGTCATCAGCAGCCAACTCGGCTCTTCAGGGGCCCCTGCTGCTCTGATGAAGCAAAGCAGGCTGGCCTCCCTCCGTGTACCATCCACCCACCCCCCACCACTCACCCCATCTGAGAACAAATTTAATTTGGAGGTGCGGAGGACTGATAAAACCAGGAGCCAGCATAAGGGGCAAAGAGGGAGGGAGGTAACTTGATACCTCCTCCTGACCCCTTTCACCTCCTACACACACACACACACACACACACACACACACACACGTACACACGCACATCCTCTTTTTCTCCACCCTGAACCCCCATCTCATCCATTCTCTCCATCCCCAGACAAAGACATCCATTTTTTGCCCCTTTCTACCATCTTTTCTGTCTTCAGAATGGTGACAGAATGAATTGAGTACATTACCTGTATAAAAACCGCATGGTTTGTGGCTTCTATATAGTTCCAATCATTTCAATTTTAATATTTCCTTATATAAAAAGTCAAAAATTTTGGATGCAGTTTCCAAAAATAGATTTAAAAAAATACCATTTATTTATGACAGAATAAATCTTTCTGTCATTTATCAGGAAGTTGATGCTTTGCTGCTTTTATTTGGTTTTATACTAAGTAGCCTAATGTCTTGAACAGTTGGGGAGAACAAACATCAAGAAGAAATCACACTGGGCTCTCACAGCTTTTGATTTTTCATCAGAGGTAACTGACAGATTGGTGGGGGAAAAAAGCATTTTTTGAAGTTCTAACAGTAACAAATTCCGAACAGAGGAAAGAGGGAATAGTGCAGTACTTGGTTACAGCTAACCCCTGAATGAAATGTCTCTCAGCAGCATCGCAGGTCACTAAGTGGCTGCTTGTTCTGGCCTGAAACTTAAGTGAAGCGGTAACTGAGCGTAAATCTTGGCCCCGGTGATTCCAAGTGAGGCCTCTATGATGCGTGAGAGCACACAGATGTTGCTAGACTCTGTCTCAATGGCCTTTATTGAATTAGCCCTAGACTTGAGTGAGCAGTCTAAAGCTGAAGGTTTTCACAGGTCAGCGCTCCCCTCCAGCCCTGCAGCCATAAGACCTCTGAGCCACCTGCAGCTGGGAGATCTCAAGCTTAACCTGATACTGTGTGTGTGCGCGCGTGTGTGTGTATGCACATATGCCAGTGCATGAAAGGAGAAGAAAAAAAAAAAGAAGAAGAAATAGCTGACCAACTACTCGACAGAACATACTAACTAGACACACCTAGAGCTACACAATTCACTGCACACACACACACGCGTGCATGCACATGCACATAGATGAAAAGACATAAGGTCAGACAGGTGAGTATGCCTATGTTTGTGCATGTGTGCTGCTTTCTTTATATGGACAGGTGAGAGCTGCAATTACCATCTCTTGAGCACACACACGTGCAGAGCTCAAGGCTCTCAAGACATGGTTGTGCCTGCACACACTCACACTCACACACACACACACACACACACACCAAGTCCCCAGTCTCTTTATAAAACTGAGGTGAAAAGCGCGCCTTTTCCCCTTCTAACATCAGCTGGATCGTGTTACCATGCCAGCCCTCCTTGCCAAATTGGTGAATGGGCACCGACACCCACCCCACACACACACACTCTCATCTATTATTGAAGGTGACATAATTGNCATTATCCACCAATATCAAGACTCCCAATATAAAAGGGCCTTAAATAATTCACGAAAGAGGTGCCCACCCCACACGGGGAAGTGGGGGATTTCTCACATGATGAGATCATGCTCCCTCAGAAGCTGGAGGGCGTGGGGGCATGTCTGTGTGTTTATATATGTGTGTGCGCAAATATGTATGCTCATAATCATTTGAGTAAATAAAAGAAGTCACCCCAGTTCATCACGGCATTTGACACCAGTGGAAGTGACAGGGCTGTGACCTCGTCGCCTTCAATTTCAACACCGCCACAACCTGAAACCACCTTCATTAATCACATGGGTATGTGCATTTGTTAAAGAAAAGAAAAAAAGGAGGGGTGACACTCATTTGTATTCAAGTAAACTTCGGGAATCAGCATATACTGTGATTACTGGTTAGGCAAATTGCTAAGCATGATTGATTGAGTCTCATTGTTGGGGTAATGTGTGATCTGTGACCGAATGATTGCGTCGCACAGCACAGACCGGCTCATTTGAATGTTAACTACCCACTGCTTGTGTTCCTATGAAATGCCATCAAATTGTTCCTAATTTTATGACAAGTAAATTCTGCCACATCAGCGCTGCATAATGAGTGGCGCTTCGAGAGCGATGCAACAGCAGAATTCATATCTCTCAACTTACAATTTTACCACTGGACACAGATGGCAGAACAAACTAGTTTTGTCCAGAGGAGTCTAAAAATGAGAGACAGACTTTTGGCATCTCAAGTCTGCAGCGTTTCAGCACTGATGAAGGTATCAGGGCTCATTTTCCACTCTTTACAGGAAGCCATTAAATTCCCATTCATTTTTCTGCTGTGTGAAAAACAACTTCCTAGCACTGTCAATCATCTGACACAGACAGGAACAGACATATTGTCGCCTCATCCGTTTCTACAAATTGCGACACTTGTGAGGTTCACACTGCTATGTAAACTCCTCAGACAGATATCCACTCATAAACACACAGCCGGTATCAAATTAATCCCACAACTCGTGAAATCGCTTGTGCCTTAAGTGAGAGTAACACCACAACATGAATAAAACTCGACTGATGTGTAAACTCAGCTGTGTGACCAAACAGTCAAACTTTACCGCGCTCCTACAGGGACCATCAAGGGAAATCAGGCTCCCTTAGCTAATAAACAGTAATGACCTGCTTCCAGACACATCTTGGAGCCTCCCTTCGTGTCGGAGTAGTGATGAGGACAAAACAGCGGAGCCAGCAGAACGAAGCTGCGCTTGGGGTGGCCTGGTAATTACTGTTAATTGGTTTAACATGGGGATGGATGGAAAGAAGGATGAGGGAGTGAGGAGTCAAAAAAAAAAAGGATGGAGTTAGTTCTCCCTCCAAGCCCCTTCTCTGCTTGTTTGATGTGATAGGGTGTGTTATCGCAGCTCTCTATCAGTATAGCATGAGCTAATGTTGGAGAGCGGGTGGTGGGGGGAGGTTAGATATGCAGGGCGGCAAGTACATAAGCAGTCTGGTAAACAAGCATTGCCTTATGCATGCACAAACATGCATGAATACAAAAAAAATGCATGAATTATGCAGGCAAACAAACAAACTGCGGCCACGGTACAATGACAACATAAAGAACATATATACAAAAAAAATAAATAAAAAAAATTCAAGGTATGAAAGGTACAAACAAGTGTGCATACATTGAACACATATACTACTACTGTAAACACACACACACACACACACTCAGATTACGGAGAGCCTGAGGGAAGCTGCTCATCCAGATAAGGCAGGCAGTCTGAGGGCCATTTACGGCCATTTGATGCATAATGAGCCTCCTATCAGTGGCTGTGTGGGCAGAGAGATGAGGTGTGGAGTATTCCCCATTCAGCTCCATGCTAATACACTGACCATAACCTCATCAACAACCTCTGGACATCTACACACTGCTAGACATAATCTGCCTGAGAGACACAAAGAAACAGATTTTATGGGAAGATGAAACAGACACTTTATACCAAAGGCTCCAGTGTGGGGGTGTAGATGAAAACAAAAGAGAGACTGAATAAAAGAGGGAGAACTGTGACCTGTAAGTTACCCACAGGACTTTCTCCTCTCATGCTTTGCATAGTTTCCATTGATGCAGAGATGCTCTGCACTGCTAATTAAAGAGAATTAAATATTGCCAAGTGCATGTTGTCGAAGCTGGAGAGCAGCCTATCCTTGTGTGTGGCACAATATTTCTATTTCATCATGTTAAAAAAAAAAACACAACAAAAAACAATGACTGTTTTTACTGCTACACAAAGAAAGCAAAAAGGATTATCATAACACCAAAAAGACTGGATCCCAACATCAGTTGAACACGCAACCTTCTGATCTGAATTCAGACCCACAGTCATTAAGCTAAAAGGTCCTTATAAGCCAACAGCATTTAATGGCTAGTGAAAAGACCACCGGGTGTGATCATCCAAAGCTGAGTAACATGTTCCCAGTGAAACCTCCCTCTCCCATCAGAGCGCACATTTGAGGCCAGTATGAGTGAGGAAAATCTGGAGACTGAAGAGCTTAATATAAACAGTCAGTGCTGCCTACATTCTTAAGGGCAAGAACACACAAACACAAACACACCTTAAAATAGTTGCAAAGGTAATTTATTAAATATTTTGTCCTCCATCAGGCACATTACCGTCAGTCAGCACAGTAGGAAAGCCCTGGGGCATCATAAGCACATTTAATGTGAAAGCTAGTTCTATTTAGCACACCGAGGATAGCAGCTTTTTCACAGCTAACACTTTGAGTTGTCAGCAGGAATATCACATGTAACTAATGCCAGTAATAATGGCTGTTTAGATGAGACTGTATCTACCTGACAAGCAAGCTTTTCCGTTGTAGCGCTGAACGGCTCTGCATCACCTCTGTTCTCTTATACATGCATGGAGCATGGGCCCCATGCTTAAAACTCCAAAGAGGTCCACAGATCATTTAAATGTATTAAGCAAGTTACTAATATTCAACTTCAGCCTCCTTACTGTATGCTTCATGCATTTATGGAAACAAATAATATTCACAAACTAATGTCTGGTTTGGGTTCTGACACACGAGTGAACACAGCAGTCTTTATGGTTGTGGTGATGTACAATTAACAGGCCATTCAGAAACCACATTCCAATGAGACAAAAACAAACCCACAACTCCGTGTTTTATTCAACAAGTGCACTGCACTGTCACTTCCAAAGACTTTGCTCTATTATTTGACACCACAGAGTTTTAACTGGTTTCTCTGTGTACCGGTCACATGCGCTCTCACGCGCAGCGCTCCTATTTCTGGGGAAAACAGGCCACCGCTGACACCATAAAGACAGGGCCTCCTCGACTTTAGTTTTACGATTACTCCAATACACGCAGTCCGCTGTAAAATTCACCCTCATACAAAAGAGCCCTCCAATAAGCCCTTCACATGGAAGGCAATAAAACCTAGCTGCCACGGGCAGAATACCACTGCTTCTCTTCAAGTAAATTTAGGTCCCGGCTCCCCTCGTTGGGTGTCGAAAAAAAACATTACTTATTTTGGACAAAGGCGTCATCTAGAGGATTGAGTGCCACTGTGATGTGGAGCAGTAAAATCAGCTGTTATAAAACATGATAGCAGGCTGATTGGTAAATAGGCCTTCCTGTCATCTGGACTTAAGGCGGGACTGCCATGAGTACACAGCCTTCCCGAGATGCTGCTACAGAGACAACAGGAGCAATTCACATTCATTATAGACTGGTGTAGATCTCAAGATTTAATAACTGGTTTCCTAGTGGAAACCAACTGTCAATATTTGCAAAAATCCTGCACATTTTACACATAAAGACCTTCATGTTGAAGTATGGCGTCGTGAACGAGAGTCAATAGGTTACTGCATAGACTGAAGCCATTACTTCACCAGGATCATCTCAAGCCCCATTAGGTTTAACGGCCTCAGATAAGTCACAGAACGCGTCCCCATCACCAGTATAGATTAAGTGCAACGTCATCTTTATGGCTGAACAGCCGTCACACTTGATATCAGAGTAAAGTAGATGTCTGTATAGCATGACTACAGCTGTACTTTTAGTCAAATTAGATTTATAGGACTGCCCTTAATCGGGACAGCTTTTAAAAAAAAAATAAAAATAAAAAAAAGTCTTGCTCTCATGTCAACACAGCGATGATCTTCAAATGTTTTACATCTAGATGCCACTCAGTCTCAGTCATGCTGAGTGGCATTAAGATGCTAAGGTGCAACACAACTCCGGTAAGGTTACACGTCTGCACATAACCCTGACTGACACTGTGAAGGTGCTATACAGGGTAAATCCTTCGCTGAAGAGTCTCTAAATCTGCTGCGTATGTACATGCGCCTCTTTTCCACAAAGTTCATTATTCCAGAGTTTCGAGCATCAACTTAACCAGCTATTAACAGGTTTCTTCCGAGTTCTCCACCCCAACTTCTCCCACTCTCGCTCCCTTTATCTATTGACAACTTTCTCTCCTCATCTCTAAACCCTGCGAGCACAATGCAGGTTTTAGCCGGTATGAGAGACAGCGGTGATGGCTGCTCGAGTTCATCAACAGGAGCATAAGCCTGAACGTTAACCAGCACTGGCCCATTAGGCTTTCAATGCGTAAGCTCTCAGAGCTGTGTAGTACTGCCAATGAGCAATGCTTCAAAGATGTGTATGGTGGGAGTGGAAAAGCAGAAGGCTTAGGGCTTTAAAGTACTGTAGTTGTGGGGAAAGTTTTCTAAAGTACGCTGTGGAGAGATTTCCTCGCAGAGGGAGGGAGAGACAGTCTTACAGTAGAAGGGATGAGTTGAAGAACTGATGTGTAAAGCATCTGTGTGACTGATAAAAGTGATTTGTGCTCCCATCCATGTCTTCTAAAAGTCAATGAACAGGATTTACACATAAAAGAAAAGCAGTCTGCTGAGGCCTTTTTGATCAGCCGGTGAAACAGAAAGGGGTCCAAAAACTTTCTAGGCTTGAAATATGACAATTCATCCAATAAATGATCCCACACAAACATACATGACTCAGACCATAGACTCAGATCATATAAACGCCTGGATGAAAACTGAGATATGTGCACACGCTGTACGGTTAAAGTGAGCTTGTGTGTATGGTGTCCTCCTGCTGTTAGAAGCTTCACAGAGTGACTGCTAGAAATCAGGATGAATCACATTCTTTACAACCTCTGTGAGCCCATAGAGGCAAGGCCTAATGCAAAGCATAACACCAGCGCTGCCAATAGACAAAGGCAAACCATTTGGAGCCATTTCACGGATGGTGTATGGCAACCGTCTGAGGAAGAGGAGGAGGACAGTGGATAATAAATGGGGTTCTCCTTCCCCATCTGCCTCGGGAGAGAGACGGTCTTCCCTCTCTTTCCACGTCGATGCGATGGCAGGAGAGAGGAAACATGGCTGGTTTCTGCTTCATGCCTGTTATGCTATTTGTGAGGGCTCCACATATAACTCCAGGAACTTTAGTGACACCATGAAAACATCCCAGCTCCACATCCCAGACAAGTTTCTTCAGGTTTGTAGGATTGTAGGCATTCTTAACTTCACTCGCATGTCTATTTGTGAAAAACAAGAGCCATTCTGACAATGGGCAGAGCAGAGAGTTCCAACTACTTTGATGAGAAGTCCCCTAAATCAGCTTCTGAAAGATTATGTGGACATCTACCGAGCATTGTGTTCTCATGACGCCGTCTGTAGTGGCTGAATACCCCATGTCAACATATCCCTGAATAGGCAGGCATGCTTCAACACCAGGGTAATGTGATATCCCTGATATAAAAGAAGCACAGCACATTGATCCTTGCATCCAGCAACTTGCTTTAGTGGCTTTGACCGAATCCTAACTTATCTCCCTTTTAGGATAACAGCATGAGCTAAATGCTTGAAACAGTGATGGATAAAGAGATCTACATATGATCTAAATATTTCCACAGCCAAATGGATACAACCCATTATATAATCAGAAGATTCCCTTTTAAAGCGGAAGATTTTTAAAGTTAATTCTAAGTAACTTGGCGGTGTGTAGTACAAGGGCTCTGGCTTACAGAGGAATTTGATCCTGCAGATTCAGTAGTAGCCCTCGACAAGCTCCAACAGTGACATCACAGTGCCCCCTGCTGCAGCTGGGGAAAGGTACAATCAAAGGGGAGCCTAAGTCCTTACTGCAACAGAAGCTCTCCTTTCAGCCAGTGGATCACTATGATACCCTGGAGAAAGGAAGATACTTCTTATTCATGCAATCACTGACATGATCCTGCCACAGCTGAGTGAGTCAACGATGAATAAGGAGATATTTGGCATAGATCAACAACTCCCTGTTGTCCCGTCAGAGTAATGGAGAGTTTATAGGGCAAGAGATGTAAAGACAGTTCTCAAATGCACCACTCATGCCAAAACAATACGCAAGAAGTTCCCTAAAATAAATGTGGCTTTTATTATATGTGAACAGCGTTTCTTCAAGAGAGTTTTTAATATGATTTGATCATACAAGCACGAGTATCTGTTACAGAAACTGTGGTGAGACGGAAACTTTGCAAAACTAACGCTGGCACGACTCAAAGTATGCGGCTGACATATTTGCATACAAGCGATCATGTCCACATTTAAAAGGGGCTAAAATATGATGCAAACTGCAATCAGGAATAATTGGATTGGCAGCTGTGTCCTTTAAATGTTATCGATAAAGTGATCAGTTAAGACTTCTATTGGAGTGGCTATTAAAAGAGCCAGAACTGATATCAGTTTTTAATAATTGCAGGACTTTGTTTTGGATTGTTATCTGTTAATTAAAATCAGAAAGTCCAGCACTAGAGCACAACTCCTTTTGCCACTGACCGACTAATTATACCTATGCATAAAAAAGTTCATGTTGCATAACCTGATCAAATCAGGTTTAAGGTTTATAATGGAAAGCAGCATTTTTTAGAATAAATGATTGATCACTAAAAATATTTTTTAATCAAAGACTTCATAGTGACTCAACGCGGTTTTCTGTGAAATGCAAAATTCCTCTTTCTCTATTCCATCTTTTGTCTGCCTCTCAAGTCAAGAACAGTAAAAGCTGTACGCCTTCATTATGGAGGGTATCTGAAGGTCAGTGGGCAAATTTGAGAGGATGTGTCTCAGTGTGTCTTTGTGTGCAGCCATGGCTTTATCCAGAAGGGATTCTTAGGTAAAACTGCCATAAGCCCCATCACCTCAACACTGTATCTTCCTTCTTCTTTGTGCTTTTATAAAAGCTAATTGATCACACAAGTGTGCATATATATCCTGTGTGTGTATGTGTGTAGTCTTGTATAGAGAATCTTGAGAGTCCCTGCATGAAAGCCTTATGTCTAGTCTACAACAGATGTGCCACAGCCTTAGGCCCCACAGTTGAAACTTGTTATATGATTGTGCGTGTGTGCGTGTGTGCGTTGCATACACACATGAACTAAGAACTGCATGCTACTTCCATTCGGAAGTCAGCGGGGAGTTTTCCTATAAAAGGCACGAATAATAGGCACCCATTTATCTCTGAAGACACTCATCCATCAGCGCGCACACACACACACACACGTGCACTCACACATCTGATGGTTTGCGATATTATTGCTCTGTTATGCCAGGAGCACTGTCCTGTACACATGCATTAGTGTAAATGTCTGTCTTTGCACAGGGAAGGAAGAGCCATGTGACATTCTGTATTGTTCCATGTCAGTAAGTCTGTCTGGCTTTCATGTTTCAAGGCCATTACACTGTAAAAAAGGCCTTATTCACTCACTGACACTGTGTGTGGCCTACACTCCCAAAGGACACACAAACAGCTCCCTCTAAAGCCATCGCCAATTTGTGTAAAGTCTATTGTATGTCTATGCTGTGTAGCTGAGAGTTGAGAAAAAAAAAGATCAATTCCTGCATTGATGCTTTGTTATGACAGCTGGGATTAAATTAAAGCGTGTTGTGAATAAGAGAAATTGTTCCCACATGAGCAAATGCGGTCAAGCACAATGTGCAGAAAGACATGTCACGAACAATTACTAAAATCAACAAAAGTAAAGCAAAGAGGCAAAATATTTTTTTGAAAATGTACCATTAAGCAACCATTAAGCAAGGGAACAGATGCAGCTTACATACAACGCTGCTCATCGTGGAATTAGGTTTTCATATAGTCACGCGTGTGCGTCTGCAGCGCTGTGTCTTTGTACTGACCCAGCTCTGATATCTCCTGTTAAAACTCTTCAAATCATCTCCGTGCTGTTTATTCTGCAACAAGGAGGAAGACCTCCCCAATCCCATATTGCTCATCAGACAGCAAAATGAACTGCACATGGACTGACCCACTCACTCCACTGATCACAGCGCACACATTCACACACATTTACCTCATTTACCAGAAGTCGTGTTAAAGAAAACTCTTCTGCCCAACACCAGCTTGTAACTATGTGAAAATTGACAGTTATATTGAGTGTAAACTGGTGAGGTGGCATGAAAACCCCGCCAAAGTAAAAGTGAGTGAGTTCAAGCCCCGCATCAGAGAAATTAATTTTCAGCAGCTCGCACAGATCAACCTTTTGTGCGTCATGACTTGGCTGACTACTCTTTAAGCATGTTTCCTTTAATGTTTCCACTTCTACTCTTTACAAGATTCCACTATTTTCCCAAGATTCAACACCACAAACACTGCACAGGCACAACTGATAGATACACACAGTTCTGGCACCTTACTTTTATTCATAAGTGAAAAGATGATGATTGTTGCCGCCAGCAATGGCCGGACAGGAGGAACACATTGTCAGCAGATGTGCTACCTGCTTGTATTCAAATATGGCCCATGGAACAGCAACAGTGTAACACACCTCCTTCAACAACATCCAAAAGAAAGAGCTGCTGTTATTTTTCATTCACTGCGCTCTGTACTTCTACAGTGGGAGTGTGCAAATTGGATGCACGTTTTTAGCGACAACTCACAACTCTAAGTGTAATGGAATAGCTGTGGAATGCCAGTGTGGGTGCTGAGGCTGATTGGCAGGACCAGGATTTACTTCCCACATCAAAAACCAGGTTGCTCCATCAACCATCAGGTACTAATGTTAATACTTTATTCAGCATGTCGCCTCCACGCTTCTTAAGAGGAAGAAAAGGGTAGAATAAAAGGATGAGGAGAGATGGGGAGAAAAAGAAAGGCAAGCTTTCGCACTGTCAAGTCTAACTCCTCCTGCATTTTAGATTTTAAAAACCTTTACAGTGAAACACCTGCTCCACGGGTACACTTCTGCAAACCTCTAGGGAAGGTGATGGCTGGCTTGGCTTGGCCTTCCTCTGCATGTGTGTATGCTCTAATGGTGCAGCGCTCCAATTAGCAGTCCTGTTAGCAGTGTGAGGTGCGGCACCTGAGACCAGACAAGCTGCACTGGGAGTCCCCCCCCTTAGCACAACATCAGGAGAGCCAGCCCCTATTTCAGTTTGACAGAGAACTCACGGCGACATTTCATTGTCAAGACTATGTTAATATTTTTGCCATGTGGCTGTGGAAATTAGTTTGGCTGCAAGGAGGGAATACAGAGCAACATTCCAGCCACGCATTACTCGGGAGGCAGAATGAATTGCAAAGTGAAAAGTAAAGCATTTACCTCGTGTTTCATATAAAGGTGAAGGTTTTATAGTGCAACAATGTGCAATATTATAGCTCTCTGAAAGCTAGATTTTGTTTGTGTTGAGGCTGGCACAAAGCAGGCAGAAAAATGGCACGCCAACACACATTTTGATTGATGTTACGCATCTTTATCACTGACGCATATGAGATCATTTCACTTTTCCCCCCCAAATGCACGTCCACATTTAGATTTGCGTTTTGTAGCTTTTTGCATAATCTGATGCTAAGGTGCAGCTTTTTAAAAAAAAAAAAAAAAAAAATCATGTTAATGTTCTCTGTTGCATTTTAAGCATATCTGCTCATTTTACTGCGTCTGCATTTTAATTTTTTTTCACTTTTTCGCTTCTTCGTCTGCTCAGCCCCCCCATCAGTGCAATTCCAGTTTACCAGCTGGGTCCTGCTTTCTTCCTAATTGTGATGCTGATGAGGATCATGATAGTGTGTTGCCCTTGCCCGGCTGGAATGCAGTTTGGCCGGACAGTTGCTGGCCTATCACCCTCCCATAGCTTGGCAGAGTGTTCTTTCTATGGCCTCTTACATCTCTCAAGTGTGTCTCCATGTGTGCATGTCTGGTACAATGCAGTTTTACTTTGACCATGTTTTTGTGGACGGCTCTAAACTTTTTTTTAGAAATTGGTCCCTCCCCCCCTTCTATATTTAACACCCTCCATAGTTTGCTGTTTGCTCTGCTCCGGAAAAAGCTGGTGCGTTTCCTTCAGTGTAAACACTGCTCCTGACGCTGCGTTTCAGCACGCCACTTTAATGTTGTGTGATTATTATTTCTGATAGAGAGAGACAGAAAGAGATAGAAAAAGCAAAATAAGAGGTATGTGATTGTGTGCAGAGCTGGAGGTTGATATGAATATCAAAGAGTTTTATTCCCGCGAGCAGGTGATGCTGCCTGTGGCGTTCAGCTCGTGCTGACAGGTGGTCTCTTTTGGTGTGTGTGTGTGTGTGTGTGTGTGTGTGTGTGTGTGTGTGTGTGTGTGTGTGTGACTTTCATTGGCAATAGGTTTGGGAGTGAACAGCATTCTTTGTGTGTGTGCTTTGGCTTGTTTATAATATGTTGCCTAGACTGTGTGTACGCGTGTATCTGCAGATTAACCCCACCATATCAGACTGTGGCAGTGTGCCTCTGTTATTTAACACGTGTGACGTCTCATCCATTTAAACAAGGCCCGTCTCAGTGGGGGTGGGGGGTGGGGGCTGCGTTTATGCGGACTGGAACAGCACACTCACCGCCTGCATTTCATGGCTGACTTGGTAGAGGAGACACAGAAGATGAAATATTGAAATGTGCCACCTATGCTTTTCCCCAGAAGCTTTTATTGAACAAATGTTGCTTCGTCAAGCCACAGTGTTTCTGTAGTGTTTAAGCGGGGGGGCTCATTTTGTCTCTGTGACTTCCCTAAATCCCTGGGAAAGCGCATTGGTAGAATAACAAACAGCAGAGAAAGGATGATATAATACAAAAATAGAAATAAATAAAATGACACATGACAGCGGAAAGTAGCACAGCATAACACCGATCACAAAATGAAGATGAGTGAATCTACAACAGTAGTCTATTAGATAGCAACAACAAGCAATAAGCATTTCCCCACATGAACCCTTTGTAATGCTATTTAATGTGTGTGTGTGTGTGTGTGGG
>JASGAU010366003.1:0-17722 GCA_030220045.1 Australoheros facetus
GGTTTTCTCTGTATTATTGTAGGGTCTTTACCCACAATACAAAGCGCCTTGAGGCGACTGTTTGTTGTGATTTGGCGCTATATAAATAAAATTGAATTATCACTTTAACCAATTTCTTCTTATTATCTTCCTGAAATTCTCTTTAATTGGCTGTAATGAGTTATTATATAGTTTTGTGCTGCAGCCTCCTGATTGTCACCATTTTATGCACATTTTATTTAAAGTACATTAAGCTTCATTTCCTGAACCTGCTGTCAGCTGAATGATTGAATTCCCAAACTTTAAAGGTGTAATTTGAGCACAGGAGCAAACTACAATAACAGCTGCTGTCGTGTATTTATTTAGATCTTTTTATGTTTCTCTGATAGAGTGAAGAACAATATTAAAGTTTTCACAAGTTTCAAAGACGTTTATTGGTGAAGAGAAACGTATTGGCAGCGTTCACCCTTCTGCAGGTCTCTGAGGCTCTGATGGATGATCTGTTCCTGCCTCATCAGCCCTCCATGTTAATCACAGCTCGTGGGCTTCTTTAAGGACTGACCGTAGGCTGTGGATCAGATTAAGGTCTGGGGCGTATCCTGTTCATGGATCCAGCATGTGCCAATTAGCTATCACTTTAACATTTTGGTGTGGCACTTCATCATGTTGGAAAAGGCACAGATCGTTGGCAAACTTCTTCTGGGTGGTTGGAGGAAGTTGGTGTTTAAGGACCGTGTGGTCGTTCCTCAAAAAGCTCACAAACGGATCATCTTGGAGCTCTGAGGAGGCAGGAGTGGATCTCCATCAGTCCAGATTTGGCCCATCAGCTGGTTTTCAGCAGAGGGTATGAAGAAGAAGGATGAACACTGTAACATTTATGTGCTCTGGTTGTTCTTCCCTGAACCACAGAAACATGTCTGAACATAAAATCCTCGTGGGCACAGACCCTTCATGAAAGAACAGCTTCACGCCATCGAAGCTTCACACAGCAGCTCGGTTTAGTTTCGTCTCTGCAGCAGGGCTGATCCAGAGTCAGTGATGCTGCAGATCCTCAGTTTGAAGATGCAGGCAGGAGCTGAGGAATGTGGTGCTGTATAAACCATAAAAGCATGTTTCAGTTACTGCTTTGTTAAGAGTGAGTGAGCTGATGCTGCTGAGTAACTGTGACAGTGCAGGAGCTGCTGCTTCGCCCTGAGCGAGCAGCTTACTGTGTGACTGCTCTTTTAACCTGATGGTGCAGGTGTGAGTGCACGCCTGCTGAGAGCTCCGGTCGCTGCTTTTATGATGGAGCCTGGGCTGATTCGGAGGATAAGGATCTGCGCTGCGGCTCCGTCCTGGGCCGTGTGTCTGATTTTCACACATTTCTGAATCACTGAAATCGATGTCTGTGTGTCCCCTGCAGCTAACTTCCAGAGTGAGCGGATCTTTGATGGGGCCACCGTCGCCATGACAACAGATTGATTGACAGCAGGCCAGGCGTCTGACACCAACCATTCAGGATTTAGTTTGAGGCGTTTGAAGAGGAGACGACGGGGCCGGAAAGCTTCACTCCAACAAGTCTAGTAGTGAACTCCATTATCAACCAACCAACCAATCAGCTTCATCTTCTCAGCTTGTTTGGACTTTGCTTCAGTCACGCCCCTCTGTGATCAGCCAATCAGCTCTCTTGGTGTAGTTTAGCTGCAGATTGTAATCATGTTTGGAAACCTTGTATCTCCATCTTTCAGATGTTTAACAGGACCAACCCCACAGCTCCCCCCTGTGGACAGAACCTGTGTCACACAGTGTGCGCCATACGGCATGTGGTTAGCTTAGCTTAGCACAAACACTGGAAGCAGGGGGAAACTGTTAGCATGGAGCAGCCCGGGGTTTTGATTTCTCCAATCAGGACCTGCCTCACATTTCCACATAAACACTTTGTATAGCATCCGTACTCACCTGTGTTTGTTACTGTTGTGTAGATATTAACCACAATGAGACTGCTTTTTAACCTTCAGGAGATACAAGATTTTCTGAAAGTAACCATAATTACAAAAGAAACAAAAAGATATGATATTATTATGAAGAGCTGCTCTGGTCACAGCAGATTATTGGGTGAATTAGGACTGAGCCTGAACCTGAACCAGCACATCTGGATGACTGAGAACAGCCCACAGAGCAGTTTTTATTAATGAGAAATAATATCAAACAGAAGGAAAACATACAGTATATTATCTACAAATACAGGAAAAGATAAGTATCAGAAAACCAAACACACAAAATTCTCCTTTTAGATTATTCATTTATCTTTTTAAAGCTACGACAGAAATTTTCTGCTTCTGATTTTTTGGTCCAAATTATTTTTATCATTTTAAACATTTTACCTTCCTGTCAGTGTTTTGGTAGCCAAGCACTGTCTGACAATCCCCCACTACACTTCCAGAATTTGCATATATTTAATAATGATGTTGCGCCTTTAAGCAGTAACTGTATGAATATATTCAAGCACAAATATTCAGCTAAATACTCAGTATACGTTTGTAACTGTGGGCTGTAAACTGCCCCAGGCTGCAAAAGTCCCAGAAATTTCCTAAGCTCAGTTTAATTAGAGCTCCAGCCTGAGCCATACATGAATTGTTGTGAAAAATCAGAAAGTTGTGGTTCTGAGATAATTCTGCCTGAAGCCTAAAGCAGCTCTTTGCCTTCACAGTGATGTTAGCTCAGAGGGAAACTTTAGTATTTCCATACATGCTGTAACAGTGCATGCAGTACACACTGTAACAGTATGCATTGTAACAGTACACGCTGTAACAGTACGCGCTGTAACAGTACACGCTGTAACAGTACGCGCTGTAACAGTATGCATTGTAACAGTACATGCTGTAACAGTACACACTGTAACAGTATGCATTGTAACAGTACATGCTGTAACAGTACACACTGTAACAGTATGCATTGTAACAGTACACGCTGTAACAGTACGCGCTGTAACAGTACACGCTGTAACAGTACACACTGTAACAGTATGCATTGTAACAGTACGCGCTGTAACAGTACATGCTGTAACAGTACATGCTGTAACAGTACACACTGTAACAGTATGAGCTGTAACAGTACGCGCTGTAACAGTACATGCTGTAACAGTACACACTGTAACAGTATTTGCAGTAACAGTACGCGCTGTAACAGTATACAGTGTAACAGTACACAATGTAACAGTACGTGCTGTACAGGAACACTCAGATAGGGTTTGAATGTGAAACACTCATCTCTGCTTCCATCGGGCTCGGAGAGCTCCACAAGCTTCCACCCCTCTCTGACCTGTGATCTTCCATGAACAGCCACACCTCTGCTCAGATCAGCCACCCACTCTCCACCCACCCCACCACCACCACAACCACCAGATGTTCTAACGAGGAAGGCCTTAACAAGGTACCTTAACGAGATGTATTCCTACCTGCCTGCTCTCCACTCAGAGCACCATTAGCAGCAGAACCATTATTGTTCATGCTGAGTTTACAAGATGTTTTAGATTTAGAAGCTGCCAGTTACCTGTGAGAGGAATAAGGACATAGGGAAGGAAAGAAGGAAGGAATTGTGGGACTGAAACTGAAGGAAGAAAAAAGAAAAACAGACTCAACAACAGAAAGAAGGAAGGTCTGTGGAAGTGGAAGCAAAAGTAAATGTGAGGAAGAGCAAATTCAACTCTGTGATTCTGCTCATCAGTATCAGTAGAATAACGTCGACTGTGAAAATGCGGCAGCAGAATCAGAGGACGTGGCTGTGATGTTCCGGCAGCCAATCAGACTCACCGACACCATCATCAGTGTCCCCTGTTTACAGGACGGTACGGAAGCCCAGAAGTGACAAACATCACTGCCTAATCTTAGTTTCACACAAATATACGGAATTTATGTCACTGAGATACTTAAAACACTCGGGTCGTCTTTTAAAGCTGGTTATTCTCTTCAGGGAGGCAGAAAACACAACCTGTGCTGCTCTGTGGAGATTTGCTGATTTACAGAGTAATGCTCCAACATTCAGCCTTTAACACTAAATAAAAACGTTAACAGCAAAAATATGCATCAAGCTGTTTATCTGCAAAAATCCTAATAACATGTTTGGGAGGGCTGGGAGTATTTTAAGCAATAATAAATGTACATAAAAAGCAATCTTATAAACATTTAAGTGAAATAATTGCAGTATTTACTTTAAGCCCCTTGGACCCTTATGTTTGGTAAACCATAGCAGCGAGGATGAAACATTATGAGGGTGAATTAATTTCAGTTTTGCAGGCAGTGCTTTTTGCCTCTTCTGGGCCTCCGTACAGCAGCACAGGTGCACCCCCGCTGTGCTGGTCAGTCGGTGGTGTGGTCTCTGTGTGAAACCTCATCTCTGTTTGGTTCTTTTCTTCCTCTTGTTGTTTTTTTGAAGCCTTAATGATCTACAGACGCAGAACGGTCTGATTGAAACACAGACCTGCAGCTCGGATCGTGACTTACTTATCGCCCGCCCGCAGTCAGCAGTTGTGAATTTTCTGTGTGGAGATGTGAGGTTCAGTGGTAACGGTTGGGTTTTTGGCAGGGAGGGCTCGTCTTCTTCCTCCTCGGCGACGTGTTTCCTTCTGTACAGATTCTGTGATTTTCTGCATGCCGGGATTGACTTTGTGTTTTGTGTTTCGGCTTCAGCCCTCGTGGCGTTTTTGACGTTCGCTGCCGTCGGGCCGTGTTCCCGCTCTCCGGTGACTTGACTCGGACTCGTTAGCTTTGTTAGCATTCCTCACCCGGAGCAATGGCGTCTGCTAGCCACGAGCTAACAAAATGCCAGCAACACCATCTTTGATATTCTGCGATTTTTGACCCGTTGTGTTTGTCTCAGAGGCTTTAAGCAGCTTTTTACCGTCGGGAGAATGTAGAACTTTGTACAATCAGATTCTTATGACGATGATATGATTATTATTATTATTCTCGATATATTGCATTTGTATATTTAAAAGCTTTTTAATGTTCAAATCAGACTTCCAGTGCTAGCGTCATGTGAGTCACCCTGTAGAGAATACATTGTGTATTATTAGCTTTATTACTTCTGTTAGTATGATACGCACTAGTACTGTTAGTATGACACGAGTTCCCTTAGCCACTGCTGAATGTGTTTGCCACAGCGCTGCTGCCCTTTATTTTACTTGACATCTCCGTGCCATTCGGCATCCTGCCTAGGAACGCTCACAGAGCGGAGGAGGCTGAATTCTGAGTCAAAGCTCATTCGGTTGGCTTTTCAACTACCTGACTGAATCAGAGGGGCGGGGCCACACTGAGGGCGGGGCTTTGCCCTTGCTAGTCTTTTGTTCACTGCTAGAATCCGACTGGACACAGGAAGTGTTGCATAAATTGGCATTTGAAAAAAATGGCTCACCCTTCAGTGTGTTTAAAAAGAAACTCTGTGATGATATTTGAAACGTTGAAACTCAAAGCTACGCTGAGCAGTTCACAAACTGCAGCTGCTGCAGGACTGACGCACCTGATGCTGTTTGAGGATTTTCCTGTGATTTTAAAGAGTTGGAGGAGTTTACAGGTCAAAGGAGGCCTTTCAGGAAACTCCACACAGCTGAATTAAAGCCACTCAAAGAGCAGACGGATCGGGGTGGCAGTGACGCGGTCGATCTACGTCCCTGCCCTCACCTATGGTCATGAGCTTTGGGCAGTGACCAAAAGAATGAGATCACAGATACAAGAGTCAGAATCGAGCTTCCTCCGAAGGGTGGCTGTCTTTCTCGTCTTCGGAGTATCATCACTCTGTGACACGTCGTCGTTTATCCAGCAGATTTTGGGCCTTTCTTGTTCTCTTTGGTGAGTCTTGCAGCCTTCTTGGCCACCGTACTTTCAAAGAGAGCTTCTTCCTTCTCCCATCTACATGATCCACGTTATTTGCATCTCCGTACTGTGGAGTACCCACCTGTGTTGTTCAGTCGGTGGCCTTCAGTCAGACCATGTGTGGTCCCGGACGTCTGTGGCTTTTCTCTGTTGGGTTTTCCATTCTCAGCAGTTGCTTGAAGGTTGGCTGAATGTGAAGCCGTTGACATGGAGTATCATCCTTGGAATTAGTGTTTGGAAGTCCATCATGTCCTTAAATTAAGAATCTATAAAACAAAACAAACACAAATGACAGATTCAGACGTTTCCCTGGAATTCTTCTGAGGATGGTAAGATCCTTCAGCTCCTCATATTTATCCACAAACTGTGAATTCCTTCTGGTTTTGGATGTTTCTGCTCAGACTTCAGTTTTGGGGATCAGGTTATGTAAACTTCTCCTGCTTACAGTCGATTTCAGCCTCCTCATCGATAAACTGGCTCCAAACTGTGAGCGTGGCCACAGTCGGGATTCCCAATGGCACCTCCAGCGTGAATGGCTGTTTTCTACAATAGATTAGTCTGTGTTTTCTAAAAGCAGCACCTCCACTTTGACCTTTGACGACACTTGAAAGTATTTATTAGTGGTGAAAAAACTTTGGGGATGCACGGACGTCCCTGCAGATATCTGAGATGTCATTTTTTAGAACTCTTTTGGTGTTTATGCTTGAAACTGAAAAATTCATCTTAAAGTAGATTTCACGTTATTCCTAGGAACATGATGTGATGTTTCTCCTGTGTTTTTACTGGATGCTCAGTGGGTGTGACTGCTCCATATTTATCTTACTGATCCAATCCAAAGCAGGCACTTCCCATCACGCCGCTCCATCTCCTGGTTTCTGCTTCTTTAGCCGAAGATCTAAAGACTCAGACAGGTGAGAAGTTCCTGCGGCACATCAGTGTGACGGGAAGCAGGACGACGGGAGGAGGAGGAGCTTCAGACACCTGGGAAACTGTTAGCCACCCTTAGCTCCTCTTGCCACAAGCTAATAATGAGCTAACATGTTAGCTTGTGGCTAACAGGTACCGCACCTCGCTGCGCTGCTGCAGGATTCAGTCACTTCTGTAATAATGTTTAGTATAATTCATAATAAATGATAATTAACAAGTCTGAGCGTCTGTGTGGAAACGGGATCTGAACTCATACGCCATTGAAGCTGAACAGAAGCAGCAGCACCGCCCCCGCGATGATGTCAGCTGTGATGCTGAGATTTGACTCCGTTAAAGTAAATTCAGTCAATTCTGCTTCAGGTTTTCTCTGATTTCCATTTTACTGCAAAACCAAAACATTTGATATGAACTCCAAACGGGACAGATGCTGTTTTAACTTCGAACACCTTCAGTGAGTTTTTGAAGCTTTGTTCTCTGTCAGGTGATGCAGGTGTAGTCTGAAGCTCCACCCCTCCTCCATCGTCCTCGCTGCTTCCCGTCTGCCATGTTGACGTGGTGCAGGATCAATAATCGGTGATCAATAATCAGCTCCTTCACATCCTCTCAGCTCTTTCTATGATATTGTTCTGTTCTGTATTAACTGGACTAATGCTGCATGCTCGGTGTGTACCTGTGTGTGTGTGAGTGTGTGTGAGGGAGAGTGTGTGTTTTTAAACTTTTTCTTTGGGAGTTTTTGGAGTAATTTTTCTTCTTCTGCATTGTGTTCAAAGTGTTCCTGTAAATAAACTGAGGTGGTCAAACCCTGCGCTCTGATTGGTCTGTTTTTCATCTGATGAGTCTGTGGGAAAAAAAAAAATTAGTTATGTCTTTGTTTGAGTCCTAAAATGATTTTCTTCTTTTCTTGTTATGCAGAATTAAAATAAACATTTTCAGGCACAAATTTCCTGCTTCGCTCTCATAAACCTGAAAGTTTGTCTCCACTATTTTTTCTCTTTTCTGTGATTTTAACAGGATTTTAATTCTGAAAGTGCACCGTTCATACTTCAGGCCTTTGGGGTGCATTCCTCTGTTTCAGTCCTCTGAAACTGGGACAGAAAATCTCACTGATGGCTTCATGATAACTGACAGACAGCCGTGCAACATTTATTCTGCACTAAAAACATCAAATCAGTCCCGTCGCCAGATCTCAGTCTTTAGGGGGGCTTATGAAATCCAACAGGGGGGCACCACTAGTATTAGCTTGATTAGTGATCTGGTTTGGGTGGGCGGGCCAGGGCGGGCCCAAGCGTATCAGTGGGCGGGCACGGCCCCCTAGGGCCCGCCCATAGCGACGGGTCTGCATCAAATAAAACTAATTTTAACTCTCACACGTTCTAATACTTCCTGTAAAGAATCTGATCTGTTTCCAGATGTTTTTTATGTAATGATTAAAACGATCCTGAGAGTTCATAAACTGCACTGACCTCATGAAGCCGATCATAAAGCTGCGCTCACAGAGACCCCAAAGCTCACCTGTGCAGGTGCTCAGCTCATCGCAGCTCCAGAGAAGCACAGATGAACCCGTCGAGCAGGTTTTTGGGTCAAAGCAGTAAGACTTCATCAGGATGAAGAGCAGCCTCCTCCTCCTCCTCAGGCTGATCGTGTCTCCATGGTGATCAGAACCTTCACTGAATGGACCAATCAGAGCTCACACTGGGAAAATAAAGCTTTGGCTTTAAGACTAAATTTAAACTTAAACTGGAATAAAAACGATTTAAGGTGATTTTTCTCTTTAATGTTTTTTATTTAATTTTTAAAGTTGCGCCGTGATTCCCGAAAACTCCCAACAGCTGCGCTCAGTAGAAACAGTAGAGTTCGATAAAGTCCGCTGTGGGAGGAGCAAATGTGACCGGATGCGCCAACTAAAATAAAGTACGACCAAATAATAAAATTAAATACACTCAATTACAAATAAAATCTAAACTAAACTAAATTACAAAAATAAACATAAATAAAACAACGTCGTCCACGTGACGGCAGCAGCTCGGTTTCCGGCCGGAACTCGTCATGTTTGCCTGGCGGAAGCGGAAGCTCCCTCCTTTCTTGTTTCTGCTCCGTAAAGAGACGCACACAGGTGAGTCCGCTCCCGGTCTGAATCCCGTGTAATCCCCGCTGCAGGTAACCATCCGCCGCGCCGTCGTGCCTGTGCCGGTCCTCCGTTTGTTCCCGCGTCTGCTGGCGGCTGAATCGCGGCTCCGCGTGAAGCTTAATGTCGGATTTTTGAGCTTTTGTACCCCCGCTTCGGCCGCCATCTTAGCCCCGCGCGAAGCGTCCTTAGAGGAGATAAACACACCACAAAAACGCGCCCCACAGGGAGACAGCTGCGCTGAAAGAGTGTGTGCAGTGTGAGGTGAGGCTGCAGGTAGAAAAATCTTAGATTTGCGTCCTGCCGCCGCTCGGAGCTCACAGGAGCTAGCAAGCTAACGTTAGCCGCCGCGCGTTCATGTGTAATTTAAAATCTGAGTTCAGAGGTCATGGCGCGCAGGTGGGGCTGAGTCTGCAGAACCAACATCAGTCTGGATCATGAGGGACCGGGTCTGAAGATGCCACGTGAGCGGACAGTGGTTCCTTTATCGGACAGCACGCGCCCCATAACGGAACCACTGACAGAAAGGATGGTAAACTGAGTGGACAGGGTTAAAGGTCAAGGATGAGATGCTCCCAGGTTTGATTGATTATTGATTGTGTTCGGGCTTTAGTAAAATTACCTGTTCAGGTGTCTGAGCAGCAGTTTGGAGGTTTATGGTGCTGCAGAGGTGATTGGCCGGTGTTGGGGAGAACCCTGATTGGACAGGTGAGCAGTTCAGGTTTGTGTTGCAGAGCTCTGTCCTGGCAGAAGGTTTCCTGAAATTTAGAAAGGATTCAGACAAGGAAGAGGTCAGAGGTCACCGTGGTAACCCGTGCTGTCACCTGACGTGACTGTACACATACACGCCGCCTGTGCAGCTGCTGGCGATGGCGGCGTGGATTCGCCCCAGAAGCTTCGTTAGGCCGTTGCTGACCTCACGCCGCTGAAGGCGATCACTGCGCGCTCACACGGCATTGAAGTGGCTCGTTCGTGGGTCGGGGCCGTGATGGAGGCGCGTTCGACCCGTGAACGGTGGCGGTTGATCCGATTGGCTTCGCTGAGCTCGTGGTCTCTTCCTGATGACGCTGGCGCATGCTCAGCTGCACCGTAAAGCATCGGCCAGCAGCATCAGTTTGAGCTGATTGGCTCTCTGTGTTTCAGAACTGCGACGTGCCGCCATGTTCGCTGTGACCTCACGGCGCACGGTTTGCGTGTCTGACTGTTTGTGCTTCTCCTCAGCAGAAAATGGCTCCTCGTAAAGGGAAGGAGAAGAAGGAGGAGCAGGTCATCAGCCTGGGTCCTCAGGTGGCCGAGGGCGAGAACGTCTTCGGCGTCTGCCACATCTTCGCCTCCTTCAACGACACCTTCGTCCACGTCACCGATCTCTCCGGGAAGTACGTCCCAATGGCTGCCCGCTCGCCAAAATAAGAGCTGCTCTGCTCTCTGATTGGTCCTGACAGGTGTGTTTGTGTTTCCAGAGAAACCATCTGCCGCGTGACCGGCGGGATGAAGGTGAAGGCGGACAGAGACGAGTCGTCTCCGTACGCCGCCATGTTGGCGGCTCAGGACGTCGCTCAGCGCTGCAAAGAGCTCGGGATCACTGCGCTGCACATCAAGCTGAGGGCCACCGGGGGCAACAGGTAACACCCCTGCACTCGCCTGATCTTCAGGTCTTAGCTTTGAATAAACAGTAAGCAGCCACTTTATTAGGTACACCTAAGCAGGCACTTCCTGCGTGAACACATTAAAAAGGTTTAACGTTAACGGGACAGGGTTAAAATGCAGTCAGGCGATCAGGTGGCTGCTCTGCAGGTCGCCGTTGTGACCCAGAGGTTAGACAGACCTCTGACATGCAGCTGGTATGTTTCCATGGTAACACAGGTGATCATCACAGCACGTTTTTGGCTCCGAAGGGACAAAAAAAATAGAAACAGACCTGACGTGAACGCAGAGCTGCTGTACCTAATAAAATGACTGTGAAAAAGGCTGCAAGTCTTCATTCTTAGCCTGCGGTGTGATCAGACTGGGTTTACTGGGAATGAACCAGCATCGCTCCAGCTGATCAGTGTCGGGATCCTCTGACCCCGACCTCCTACTCTGCGCCGTCTGCTTTTTATTTTCCCTAAAAAAAAAATTCTGCCATCCGCCGTCTCCATTTCCAGCGCCCTGTGGACGCACGTGGCAATATTTACATTCTTTCAATCACAGCCATTTGATTGGTTCACGACTCTCATGTGACTTCATCTCGTCTGCTGCCGTCGTGGCTTCTCGTGCATGTGAGAGAAATAAGAGAAAACAGCAGCCGTCAGGCGTGGGGACCAGATGATTGGGCTTAAGAAATGGTTCACGCCCACGTCTGAGGTTGAAAGTAAGTGATCGAGGTACACGTGATCAATGTGAAGCAGGGGTGTCAAACTCCATCCTATGAAGGGCCAAACTTGAAGACACAGTCTGAGCCGCGGCCTGAACAGAGTTACAAATCATTTTAATCAGCAATATGATTTGAATGGTCAGAATACAGCAACTTTTTCCTCAACACATTAAATAAAATTTAAAATAATATTTTTCTATATTTCAAGCTGATGAAAATTTGCTAATTTTTTCAGGTCAAATTTGTGATGTGAGTTTTGTGCTTCATATGTGGAAAAGCGCTTCATAAACTGCGTCCAGTTTCTCAGCAGCTGCCAACACAGCGGCGGAGACCTGATTTCCATCCCTGCAGGGACAAACGTGCCCCGTTTGAACCGTTACTGTAATAAACTCTGAAATGCAATTTCTCAGCTTTCAGAAACTGAATTTTTCCGATGGGTCAAACGGAATTACGGTAATTCAAAATGCCTTTGATCAGCCGGGTCGGCGTTAAACAGCTGTTCACCAGGTAAGGGCGGGTAACTGGTGGCTCAGCGCCGGCACCGTCTGTGTGACGTGCTAATGACGCGTTGTCTTCAGGACTTTGCTGCAGCGTTTCCTGCTGTGGGAGCAGTGATGCTCTGTCAGCTCACCTGTGCAGGTGTCCCTCTGCATCTTCTCCCATAACTGTCCCACCAATCCGCTCTTTTGGTTGGACACGCGGTTTACCTCCGATGTCCGCGATCAGGTCCTCCTGTTCTCCACGTTTCATTGGGCTGTTTTTGGGGGTCAGGCTTCTTATATGTCACTGTAAAAAGTGCTGTCTGCTGATCACTGATCAATGAATGGACAACACAAATAGGTTAGCGCACAGATCTCTGCCTGCAGCAGCTGTTGCGGTGCATTGTGGGATTTGTAGTATAAGTGGTGGGAGCGCTGTTTACCGTTAGCCACTGATAGCAGCTATATGAAATCATCTCCTCGAGTCTGACACGCGTGATGTCAGGAATAGAGTTGTAACGATCAGCTGAGACAAAGGTCGCCGGCCTCGTGGGATGCGATCGTCCGCACGATTTGATGATGAATTTCAGAGTTTGACCATAAAATAATAATCATTAGCAGAGCTTCTGTACTTTTGAAGATTAACTTTCAAAATAATTTAAAGTTAAACCGTAACATTGTATCTAAGTATTTGTGACACACCGGCCGTGGCATTTCTTCCTCTCAGGGTAGAAGTTGTTCATTTATAGTAACTTTGATATATTTATGGCAGAACTGAATGAAAGTCTTTAAAAAGTAGTAAAATTTAGGGGATAGAACTGATACAAACAGATGGGAAAAGATGCCCACAGAGGACAGCAAAGGTCAGTCATAAGGTGCTACTTTGGCAGCTCATCAGGGGAACCTCAGAGCCTCCTGCTCTCAGACCTGTGACTGCTGCTGTTTCTCGAGCTCTGATTGGTCAGTAGGTGGTGATTTCATACTGATCTTTAATCTGGAACAGCATAAGTTACCATGGCGATTAACCCGGTAAGAAGTGAGCCCCCCCCGGTACAGAAACCCGAGAGGAGGTCCGCTCGTACTGCAGGGTCCTGAAATCCAGGTGTGAGGCTTACAGAACGAACCAGGACCATCAGCCACTGCTCTGTGTGTGTGTGTGTGTGTGTGTGTGTGTGTGTGTGTGTGTGTGTGTGTGTGTGTGACCTGTCCAGGTGACCTCAACTGTTTTTTTTCTTTTTCTCCCCCCCAGGACGAAGACCCCTGGTCCTGGAGCTCAGTCTGCTCTCAGAGCTCTGGCTCGATCTGGCATGAAGATCGGACGCATCGGTACGTGATTCTAATTTATTGACTGAGCAAAATGTGGTGAGCAGCGTCTGATTGGTCCATTTAATCAAAACAGGAAGTAGAAAACCAAGTCTGATCGTGTCACTTCCTGTGCGTTTGCTGACCGCGTGATGTTCCTGTCGAGCTGCTCAGTCGCAGTTTCACCTGATCCTTTTCAAACTGTGTGTGTGTGTGTGTGTGCGTGCGCACCCTGCTGTAAGCTGCAGCCTCTGAGCCTCATGTTGTTATGGTAACGTGTCACAGGCAGGTGAGCGTACCTGCAGTGATGCTCCTCTCTGAGAGTTTGGAGCTGATTTTAAAGCAGCTTCAGTTTGAATCCAGACTTCACTCAGCTGTGACCTTTGACCTGTGTGACCTGTGACCCGGCTCACCGAAGATTTAAAAGTATTGATGAATGTCTGATCGTTTCTTCTTCGTGTGTTTTCAGAGGACGTCACACCGATCCCGTCAGACTCGACCAGGAGGAAGGGCGGTCGCCGCGGTCGCCGTCTGTAACTGATCAGCGATGTTGTTTATTACAATAAAAGGTTAAAGTCAGCCTGTCCCAGTGTGTTCATCAATAACCTGATCGATCAGACACCAGCGGCCTGATTCTGATTTAAATAAAGCTTAAAAATCTCAAAGGTTTTATGGAACTTCCTGAGTCAGCTGATGAGCTCTGATCGAAACACTGATCTGAATCCAAACTGATCAGGTTTAATCAAACAAACTGATTGATGAAGCGACCGAGCAGGAAGATCTGACCCAGGAGCAGCTCTGAGCCTTGACTGAGGATGAGATCTGATCTCAGAGCTGCTCTGAGTCCGCTCCTCTGAAACTCTGATTTCTGCTCAAACGTTCAGACTGGAGCTTCACCAGGAAGTAAAAACAGTCTGAATGTACTCAGATCTGAGGTAACGAAGTACTCGAGTACTTCAGTTTTTTGGGTTAGTTTCTGGTTGGTAAAGAAGCTCAGATGTGTTACTGTGTTGTGAATGTTACCTGTGTGAGGAAGACTGCAGATGAAGTCATGAAAATCCTCAGCGCAGCAACACGAGTCATCGAAGCAGCAAGTTCAGCCTTAGAGCCCGACCTCATTCACAGCTGTAATGCACACGTGCAGGGAAACAGAAAACGTGATGTTGAGATGGCAGAGCCACGCCCTCCTGCTGCTTTCATCACATGTTCTTGGTGTGAGACCAGCTGGTTTGCGGGGCTGCAGTTGAACCTGTTTTTCGGCCGAACATCGAGCGCATTCGCGGTGGAAAAAACGCTGAAAAAGGGCCTCAGGTGTTACAGGGTGGGCAGAATAGCTGGAACGCCTGAGGATGAAACCTGGTTATGAGGCCAAAAGCATTCATGTGCCCAGGTGTTCTTATTATTGTGTCCACCCTGTAGGTGCAGTTCAGGGTCTCAGCAGCAGGAGGCAGCAGCAGCCTGATGATCCCTGAGCTCTCTGTTCCTTAGCACAAGTCTGCAGGTCTGAGGTCAGTTTGTGCTGCAGCAGGAACCCACCTGTTAGCTGTGATGTTCAGGTTTACTGAGACTTTATGAGGACTGCAGGAAGGAGAGGCTGATGGAGGCTGGAGATCCTCTGTAAGAGCAGAGGTCTGCAGGGTTCAGTCTTTGCAGGTCACCACAAACACGACTCAGTGTGTCACTGTAGCACGGTCGGGCAGCCTCACCTCCATCAGCATCTGGGCAGGAATCAAACCTCCACCTCCCAGGATTTCCTGATGGAGCCTCTGAGGTGGAGATGATGCTGTTTTTGGAAACTTTATTTCCCTTTTTTTAGAAATTCTTTTGGCACATTTGTGGAAATGTTTAAGTCTGAAAACAGGAGCAGCGACTGAAACAGGCTGTGAGGTGGAGCTGTGCCTGTGGAGAGGCTGACGGGGGCAGTTTTCATTGCATTACTAAAACATCATCACCTTGTTACAAAAAACTGAACTATATTTATTAGTAACTTCACTAAAAATGTTATTGATGACTTTAGACCTACTAAAAACATGCCTGTAAATTATGTGACATAAGAGGAATAAATAGGCGATTTTTTATCATGTCTTTGTGACTTAAGCAATTTCAGATGTTCAGCTCAGTCCACCATAAATCATAAACTAACTCCACATCATTATGAGGAGGGCTGTGCATCTCCTCCCTTCTCCCTCCGGCTCTTCCTTGCTGGGATTTTGACTGATGCCTTTGGATGGCACTCAGGGGCGGGACGTGTTTCACTGACTGGAGATCCTGGAGCGTTCTCTCCTTGATGGGCAGAACACTTGGAGGCATTCCCATCCATCCTATTGGCTCATTTGGCACCTTTGTCCTCAGAGAAGGGCAGCCTGAACTGAAGAGCTGTACCTCAGCAGTCGGATCTCCAACGTTGGTCTGATGATGATGATGAAGTAAGCTGTATTCAGTCTGAAGCACTTTCACGTGGAGTTATTGCTGTCTTCATTTTGTCTTCATGGTGGCGGCTGTGACTCAGGAGGTCCAGCAGGTTTGTAATTGTACACAACTCCAAAACATGGAGAAGATCCCCAACAGACGTCTTACACCTTTGGCATTTATCAGAGATACCAAATTTCACTTTACGCAATTTATGATATACAGCGATGAAAACTATTAAACTGAATTTGTCTGGTTAGTGGATACCAGTGCTGTCTGAGATGAGTTTAGTAATCTGCTCCAGTTTTTGTCTTCATAGGTGCAGTTTAGATCAAATAACCATTTAGGCTTTTTTGAGCACTTCTCATAAGCTGGTGAGCAACATTTACAGTTTTATAAACAGGAAGTTTGTAGTGGTACGTTTGGGATCTAAAAAGCATGTTCCAAGTAGGGTTCCCTCTGGTTTACTTGGAAATGTTCCTAATGTTTGCCTCCAATGTCTGCTCTGTAGATAGTTAAAAAGATTGTGTCTGTGTGAACCATAAAGTTCATTATTGGTGTAACACCTGCTAATCTGATGCCTTTCCTGACCCAAGTTTGTAACGTACCATCCGCTGTAGGCGTCGGGATGCTGGGGTTGTCTTTGAGTGGTGTGTTTACCATCATTTGTATATCTGAATCCACATCAGTTGTTCCACATCCATAAAATATGAAACTGGAAAGCTAAATAATATATTCTGAACCGCCATTAGAAAAGGGAGAAGTTTAACTCTGGGAATCTTTTTTCACCTTATCCACCTGAACAAAGGTGTGAATGGGCGTTGAGAGCTCAGGATTGGACTGTAAGTGGAGGGTGATGTAATCCACCTCCTCTGGTCAGTGATGGTTGTTCACAGTGATGCTTCTTAAGCACAAATGTGATCATCCTGAAAAACATTCATTGCCTTGTGGTCACTTGTGTTAAGCTACATCAGGAAATCCCAAAGTAATGTGCACGAGCTGCCTCTGCACACTGCACAGCAGGAATACTACAATACCAGTCAAATTACGTTACCATTACTAATATTTTGTTCATAATATTGTGAAATATTCATCAAAATACAAACGTGTAAAGGATCATTTGGACATTTTTGTTATACACATTTATAGTTATCACATTATGATACAGTTTTCAAATTTTTTATTATTTAGATCATGAAACAGAAAAACAAGTGAGGCAAAACCTGAAGATGAAATGTTATTGATAATAATAATAATATTATTATACAGAAGGCAGAAAAGATTTAACTGTCACTGGTAACAGTCAGCAGTCTTTTTGCTGAATAAAAAGATTAATGACTGCATTATTCATAGCCTAGTCTATAATATAGAGACCAGGGTCATAGAAATAACATCAGTGGGGGGGCAGAGGGTCACATAGGTCGTTATATTGAAAGGTGAAGGATCTGTTCACCTGGGGAGGTCGGCAACTTTACCAGAGGTCACCGGCATCATGAGGAAATGATTTAGGCAAAAAGTTGCTTTTGCCAAAGAACGACTCAGGCCGTTATTCTAACGAGGTGACGACTCGGCTGTGAGCCAACATGCTCGATGGACTCTGAGCGGAAACCTTCAGGAAGCTGCTGCTCTGCAGGTTCTTCTCAGAGGAGCAAATGTGTTTTCAGGAGAATAAATAAATGTGCACATGTGAACAAATCTCATTCAGACTGACTCTAACCTGACTTTATTGGTCACATGACCAAATAGAACCCATTCAACAGTGGATTTAATGGTTTTGAGCCTCGGTGCAGTTTGAAGGCTGATCACATCATTTCAGCCATCTTTGTCTCATTTTTACTCTGATCAGAGTCGCTGCCGTGTTGATGACGTATTACCGCGTATCGCAGATGAAAGCCGCCATCTTGGTTCTTACTGTTTGTGGGTATTTTGGGCGTAGGTCAGCGTGTGGCGTTTCCTGTATTTCTGCCTGTTATTTAGTGATTTCGTGTGTTGGAGGATGTCAAAGGGACCGCACAAAGACAGGAGACGCGCTGTGCTGCTTGGACCTGTGATCAATCCAAGTTTAAGGACAGTATCAGAGTTGTTGAGGTCCCAGGTCCAGCGAGGTCCCCGGAGCAGCAGATTTGGTGCGACCCAGTGAAACCCAGTGAGGAATAAGTTTTATTACAGTAGAAGTCTTTCTGAAAGTGCTGTAACTAAGTTTAAGGATCTAATTCCTTCATTGTTATGCTCTTCAGTGCCATGTGCCAACACAGTGCAGAGCAGCTACCTAAACTCTGCTCCCAGTGAGGTCAATTAT
>JASGAU010366016.1:0-20707 GCA_030220045.1 Australoheros facetus
GAATGGGTTTAAAGTACGACGCTTCGACGATGAAATTTCACGTCGACAAATTTTTGTAGTCGACGTCATCGATTACGTCGATGAATCGTTGCAGCCCTAACAGGCATTAATGACAACGCTTAGTTTAACAAACTTGTATTTCTGGTCCCAGCTATTTAGGGTGATATTTAATTGTTTATGTGACTAGTTACACACATCCCATATTACGTCATTTACCCTGTGAAATATCAGGACGGTATGAAAAATGTGGATCTCATCCAAGTTTAGCAGCAATACCGTTCCATGTGAAATTAGTATTTCCTTTGCAGCTGCAGTGTGGGTGGTGGTGTTGATTCACAGTCACTGGGTGTAGGTTCAAGATCATTTTTAACTATGCAGAACATAAATGGTAAATCATTAGTTACTATCGCCTGCTTTCCTCTGCTTTTTCTCTTTTGCTTATTGGTGCTTTTCCCTCTTGGCTCACCCACACAAACTGTAATGCACAGCTGAGCAGCAGAAGCTGGTTCATGTTGACTCATAGTTGCCATGAAACGTTGTGTAAATGGGGGGGTGGGGGGTGGAGCCCATCCCAGCTGTCATAGGGTGAGAGGCAGGTACACTCTGTACAGGTCACCAGCCTGTCGCAGGGCTAATTATTTTCCAAACAGTACCATCTATATGCTTAAATTTGCGCTTGAGTCTTTGATGATGTGACTTCAATTTCTGAGCAAAAGCAGAAGTTCTGGTATTTCATTGGTTAAAATGCTTTGCAAATGTATGTAGCTTAATCTCTCTTCAGTCTGTGGTTCATTTGATCAGGTCTGCATGTCATCTAGCTGGCTTAATGATTTCATGGGAATTTCACTGAAATATATTTGCTGAATTAAGTCACTTCCAATTTTCTAAGTAGTTAACAAATTACTCCTTTGTCATTAAGACAGTAATCTCTGGCAGCTTAAGTGTAATGCTTTGTACTGGTTCTTGTTTACCTCAGCAGTTTCAGTCACAAGCTCATTAGATACCCGGGGCATGCAGCACTGTTGCTGTGGCCTTTGTTTAACTTGGGAGGTGCATTCACAGCTCATGTGTACTTGAAGGGCAAATATTATCCTTCATTTTAGGCTCAGGAAGAAGTTCCACAAGTGCTTTTTACGGTCATTAACAATGACAGCAATAATGAACCTTCTGATCAGAATTCTATGGGAATCTTAACTGTACAGTTCAGTAAACAGCAGCTTCTATGGAGACAGTAACACTTTAGCTATCTCAGTGACATTGCTTTCAGTTTGGTATCACATTTTCAGAGACCTCGCAAACTGACATTTTGTGTGTCCCCTGCAGGTGAGAGAAGATGGGAAATTTTGCAAGCCTTTTTAGTAAATTGTTTGGCAAGAAGGAGATGAGGATCCTGATGGTAGGACTGGATGCTGCTGGAAAGACCACCATCTTGTACAAGCTCAAACTGGGAGAAATTGTTACTACAATCCCTACCATTGGTGAGTTGTCCCCTACATTGTAATGAGAATCTCATAGCTCTATACAAAACATTGAAATCACAGCATTACAACTTGTTTACACCTTCCTTACACACTCTTTATGCGCAGGTTTTAATGTTGAGACGGTAGAATACAAAAACATCAGTTTTACGGTTTGGGATGTTGGTGGTCAGGACAAGATCAGGCCGCTTTGGAGGCATTACTTCCAAAACACACAAGGTGAGATAAATGACAATGTTTCCACTTTGTTATGCAAGCATGAGTCCATTGTTGGCCTCAAAACTCACCTCTTTTGCCTTTGCAGGCCTCATCTTTGTAGTGGACAGTAATGACAGGGAGCGAGTGGGTGAGGCGAAAGAGGAGCTGATGCGAATGCTGGCTGAGGATGAGCTGAGAGATGCTGTGCTGCTCGTGTTTGCCAACAAACAGGTGAATTTGTGTGATTGTCCATCAAGGAAGCCACTATTTTTAGCCCCATTTTAGACGAGAGCATGTAGGATATTCAGAATTCATTACTAGAAATTACGTTTATTTGTATCAAATGCACAGGTTATTGTATTTATTTGAATACATCTTAATTTAAACTAACTGTAGACAGTAAATAAAACTGCACACATCATCTGACTGCATTGCCTCACAGAAGATGTATGAAAGAGTTTAAGGTGGAAACACTGTAGACCATTTTTAAATAAAAATATTAGTAATGAGAAAGAAAGATGAGTCTTTTCCATGTGAGACGTAGGTTGGGAACCCGGCCAGCATCGTGCAACTGCATTGTAGTTGTATAAAGGCAGATTGTGGTTTACTCATTTTTTCCTGTATTGTAAAGTGCACTTTTTATTTGAAGTAACTTGGGATGGTTGTTGGTTTGCTTTCTCTTATTAACCGTTGTTTTCTGCTCCTGTAGGACCTCCCCAACGCTATGAATGCAGCTGAGATCACAGACAAACTGACCCTGCACTCCCTGCGTCACCGTAACTGGTATATCCAGGCCACATGTGCTACTACTGGAGATGGTCTCTATGAGGGTCTGGACTGGCTTTCAAGCCAGCTAAAGAATGCAAAATGATCAGTCATTGTCAGCTCTATCTGCGGTGTTTTGGGAGACTGTACTGGTCCTGGTCTCACTCTCCTCTCCTTTTCTCTGTTTTCCCTGAAGCGTTGGACCTTTGGCCAGTGCTCCCCTGCATTTGTACTGTACGTGTGTGTTTGGATGCGTCTTTTTTTGGATGAATGGATGAACGACTGTGTGCATGTACGTGTGAGCTAAGTTGGAGCAGCCCTGCTGTGCCTTGAACACAGTTAGCTCTCAAGTCACCTCATTCCTTCAGTGCCAGCACATCCAAAGGCACTGGTTTCCACAAAGCAGATAACAGCACAATATTGTTGAGTGCTGTGTCATCTGTCAAGAATGTTTATAATCAGGAAAACCAAAAGGTAACAATAATTGGGTTTTTACATCTGCTGTTGACATTAAGAACCTTCTCACATCTGTTTATTTAACCTGCAGAGATGCACTGTGCTATGTAACCAGTGTCATTTTTGGTAAAAAAATAAAGTTGACGTGTGACATCCTGGAACAGTTCACATTTTTTTTTTGAAATTGATGCATTTTTGGCATTTTTAGAGAACGTAAAGATAAAATGTTTTTTTTAGTTTTTGACTCTTTAAATCCATAAACTTGCAGCTCCTGTTAATGGTCACACATTTTGTGTCTCATGCAGCTTGTTATGTAGAGAATCTCCACATTAAGTTCCTTAGATTGTGCAAAATTCGGTTCAAGCCCTTTAACTTCTCAAAGTTATCTACGTTAATGCATTTGTGTCTTTTCAGTGGGTCTTTTTTTTTTTTTTCTTCAGAGGATTAAAAGAACCATCATGACTGGGTCTACAAAAGGCAATAAATGTTGCATGTTTACATATGTGGAGGAGTGATTGTAGCTACTGGATCATTGGTGGATGTGTGTGGGTTTCATCTACTCCCAGCTCATCGGAACAAGGCCTTTTCCCCCCCTTTTTTTAAAGAGTTGCTCCCACTCTGGCTTTTTATTTACTGGTAGATTTATTTTCTCGTATGTAGCTCCTTGGTTTAGGGTCTTTTTTTCTATTATTCTATTTTGTTAGTGTTTATCTATGCATGGCCTGGCTTTCTTCAGCATGAGTGTGTGCCAGGCTTGCTGCCCTTTATATTGAGTTAAATGCTCTCGGGACCAATGGGTTGGATTCAGGAAGGGTTCATTGTAGTTCAGCACAAGGTCACCAGAGGGGACACGCATATGCTCTAGACCGTATCGTCAGCACTGTGACAGACGGTACATTTGTATGACAAGTGTATCAGTCAGTTCTGTAAATGCTTCCGTAATGCTTCAATGTTTTCTCTGCATGCAGCTGAGGTGCTTCTCCTGGTGTTATTTACGTCACATTGTGCCATTTTGCACAACCTCATCAGCTTGCACGACACAGGCCTGTGTGAAGAAGGCAGTTTATCTCTCAGCTGTTGCAGTGAACCCATACACAAACATGCTCCCAATTGCTCTACACCAGCAAGACAGCTGAGATGTCCCAGTAACACTGTTACAGTTCAATCAGTTTTTACAACCTCCCACTGATTCTAAAGGCTCCTGCAATTAAGAAGAAACCAATCACCCTCATATCCCGTACTTAGTTAAGACAACTCTAAGGTCATTGACTGACCTCAAAAGGGAAAATGTTCCCTTTTTTTCCTCCTTTTAAAACTGGACATGTAGTGTTTGTTTTAAGTTTGCATAAATGAATGACTAATCTTTCCTCATCCTTATATATAATTTACTAAACTGAGACCTAAACAGCAAGAAATACAAATGTGTATATATATATAAAAAAAAAAAAAACATCCTGTAAGAAACTGTATTTTAAGTCATCCACCTGCTCTTGTTCAGATGTGAAGCTTTAATTTTCATTTCTGTAAAAATTACACGGTACGTGCATATGTATTTCTTAATTACCTTTTATGCTTTTTTTTTTTTTAAAAACATCTTGTAACATCTGATAAATGCACTATAATAAAGAGATCTCTATTGTACATCTTCCTTCCAGACTTCTTTATTGCAAATGATCAAATGCATCTGAGTGATTAAACTCTTCAAAAGCTGTGTCTGCAGTGTCACAGTTAATATTCCAAACAAACTGATTAAATGAGCAGTGGTCAGAGCAGCATGAATGGTAATATCTCTGGCTGTGGTCTGCTTTGTTTATAATGGCTTGTTTATGAAATGTTTACAGTCTCACTTTTATGTATTAGTCTGTTAGGGTTTGCTTATTTACTTTTTTTAAAGATGTATTTTCAAAGAGTTTTTCAAGAATTGTGATTCCTTTTGAATCATGTTTTCCTGTTCAGTAAAGTGTGCTAGTTATGAGTCATCAGGATTAGATACCAGCTAGTTTGACATGTCAGGGATCCATAATACCTCTGTTACAGGGATGAGTACTCATATAATGGTCACACTAATAATGAGAGTATTAGGATGGTTATACACTCATCTACCACTTTAATAGGTGCATCTGTTCAACTGCTTGTTACTGCAAATATGTAATCAGCCAATGGTAGCAGCTCAGTGAATTTAAGCATGTAGACATGGTCAAGATGACCAGCTGAAGCTCAAATTGGCCACCAGAATGGGGGAGAAAGGCGATATTTTCCACACAACCATCTCTTAGAGTTTACAGAGAATGGTCTGAAAAAGAAAATGCACAGTAAACAGCAGCTCTCTGAGTGAAAATGCTTTGTTGATGTCAGAGGTCAGACAAAGCTGCTTTATGCTGTTAGGAAGGCAACAGTAACTCAAACAACTACTTGTTACAACAAAGGAATACAGAAGAGCATGCCTTTTAATGCACAGGATGTTGAACCTCAGAGCAGAAGAGTAAACATAAGCTCCTGGGAGCTAAGAACAGGAAACAGGGTACAGTTTGCACAGGATCTCCAAACTGAACAGAATGTGGAAAAAATGTTGCCTGATCTAATTAGTCTCTATTTCTGCAGCCACATTCAGATAGTAGGGCCAGAATTTGCCATAAACAAATTGAAAGCATGGATCCATCCTGCCTTGAATAAATGATTCAGGTTGACAGCCTACCTGAGAATTGCTGCTGACCTTGCGTATCCCTTTATGACCACTGTGGACCCATCTTCTAATGGCTGCTTCAAGTAGGATAATGCACCATTTCGTAAAGCTCAAATCATCTCAAACTGATTTCTTGAGCATGAAAATGAGTTCACTAATCTGAGTCACCAGATATCAAATTTGGGATGTGGTGGAACAGGAGATTCGCATTGTGCAAACTGTGTGACGCTGTCATGTAAATGTGGTCCCAAGTCCCTGAAGAATGTTTCCAGCACTTTGCTGAATCTATGGCATGAAGAATTAAGGCAGTTCTGTAAGTGAAAGGGAGTCCATCCAAGGCACAAGCAAGGTGTACCTAATAAAGTGGCGAGTGCACAGTTTTTCAAGATTAAATTCATACCTAGGCTTGCAGTTCTGTACCATCACCACTGGAGGGCACACTTACAACACCAGATCACTAACCTGTTAACCCACCTAATAGTTACTTCAATATAAAACAAAGGATGAAAAAGTATTCCGGGGCAGCATGATTCATGTTGATGCTGGAATGATATGAACATATTTAAAAGACAGAAATTAGACTTTTGTTATTTTAAAAACGATTTTTAGAAATACATTTTTATTATCAATAAAATATTAGTGGAATAATCACACAAATGAGTTGACCATTGCATGAATTTCAGAGAGAGTAATGTTCCTCCTACACAGACCTACCCAGATCAGACATCAGTCACATATCTTGACAATAACAGATTATTTTTAGACATGCCTAACATTCACAGGCTTAAGTTTTAGCTTCTTGAGGTTGGCATTATGAAGACCAGTGTTCACTGCGGGACAGACAGCACTGGCGAAGGTGACGATGCATTCCTTACAGTCAGAGAGCCAGAGACCACTGTTCACCCTCCTTTTCCACTCCATCTGAAATTCAGGTGGCCTATTCTCCATAGAGTTGTTACCGTGGAAACAGCACCTTATAGAGAGCAACTGAGAAACATGAAAAAGGAGAGCGGCAGACCAGACACGGACTGTGATACAGGTTTCCATTTAGAACATTGTCCATGATCATGGCCTTGTAGTGACATCATCTGTCACCCTGTATTAGCTGCTGTTGCCCTTTATCTTAGAACTACAGGATGTTCGATGACCCGATCTGCTCATGTTTTTATTTTGAAAGGTCCTGCTGTGTAACTGAGACTGAGCCAAGGTGATTATCATCTTCTGACACCCCTCTCTCCGTTTTCTCTCCTGCCATAGTCTATCTTTGTCTCTACCACACTCAAAAACTATCAAATAAAGCTGAAATGACCTGAAGTAATTTCCACAAGATATGTAGATTCACACTCTGCCCCTCTCACCCACATCGAGCTGCACTTGACCTTTGGCAGGTACTCACTGTGGAGCCACTAAATCTCACCTTGTAGTGTGACATCACACTCTGTAGTTTTTACAGCACATTAACTCTTCGTTCACCCCAGCATGACATCCACTTTTCAGCTTGCCTCTTTGTGCTAACATTGTTGCTTCTCTCTGACCTCCTGCGGTAGGAAGTGTATTTGATCAAGAACCGTACAGAAGTAGGATTTGATACTTCACGAGTTTCCATTTTACTGCTACTTTATACTTTTACATCTCTTTACAGAGAAAAATGTAAATGTTTTTACTGAATTATTTGACAGCACTGATTTATTTCCATCCATCCATCCATCCATCCATCCATCCATCCATCCATCCATCCATCCATCCATCCATCTATAACCTGTGTCATATTTCAGAATAAATAAAATATTTGCTGCACAAAAGCTAAAAGATTTGTGCAGCAGGACTTTGTTTTTTTCTTCTTTCCTATCGCATTAATCATCTTGTCACCCCTTTGTTTTGTCCTCCGACCAATGGGAGTTACTTCTATAAATAATAACAATAATAATAAAAACTTCTTACAACTTGATCAACGAGCCGCAAAATGCTAACTAAGGGAAGATGCATCAGTTTGAACAATCTCATAATGTATCAGTCACAGCTTATTTTTCTGCAGACCGAGTGCTTTCAGTACATTTTGTTTTGTATTTTTTCATAAATGATGAAGGACTTTTGTGTGCAATCATGCAAATTTACATTGTAATCCTGCTTACACTCAAGTAAAAGATACATTTCTTCTTCTACCACTGATGATCTCCATCCCAAGGGACAGAACAGAGGCGCTCCACCATTATTTTTCATTGATTAGCTGCACAAACAAGGAGGCATCACTGAGAGGTACCTGATAATGAATTACAAAGGTTAAGAAAAGTACTTGTCTGTTTTAAGGTTAAAAAGGTCATATGCTTCCTGTACATACACTATGTGAACTTGCATTTCTATATAGTCTTTTCCCCCATAGATGCATGCATGTGTTACATTAAGGCTCCCTTGCATTTACTGGCCTACAGAAGTCACAGAAGGTGCTCAGCAGTGTGCCGGTACATAGGCTGGTATTTTGAATCCTGACCATCCACCCACACAGTCACACACGCCAAAGAAAACAGAGTTCACCAGCGACTACACCTTTCTAAAAGACTAGTCATCTCTAGCCTTTCATATTGCCATGGAAACACAGAGCTGGTCCACTTGATTGGCAGTGGATTAACACAGAGGGCAAAAACATTTTCACATTTGTGAAGAGCGAGATAAAGCTTATTTAACATGAATAAAGCTTTTTTTTTTTTTTTTTTACAGCTGCATTATAATAAATGGATATATTTCTGAGAGGTGTTGATGATATGTTTATTTTCACTCCTCTTGTTGAGGTTTTGATATATGAACAGTCATGTTGATCCAGCTTAAGAGGCTCTTGTTGCCAAATGCGGAGGTGTCTTGAAGAAGTGCAAGTGNCAAACACTGTTATTAGAAAAGTCCATGATCATAATCATATGCTGGTAAAAGTGCAAAAATGGAGCCAGTAAAATGCGGGGGTCTGGCTGTCTCCAAAGGGTCACGTTTGATCCGAGGGTGTTTCTAGATGATTCATGTGGTAGGGAAGAAAAACAAGCTACTGCTTTTCTTTCTTTTTCTTTAATTTCTCCAATCTTTTGATTGGACCTCAAAGATACTTAAAACAGAAATTGTATCTCTATTTGAACGTGCGGTCTAATAAGTTGTACTGAGATGCTGCTGATTTTAACTGGTCACATGCAGAAAAGTTTGGGAACCACTGGTTTACTGTTTAATAATGCATTATTTCTGATGTGTTTACATCACAGTCCAGTTAAATTATTTAGTGTACAGCTCCAAAAAAATGTGTTTAAGGGTGCAGTAAAGTAAATCATAATATTAAATGTGGCTTGAAGCTTCGGCTGAAGTGTGTGCAGAGGGCTTACTAAAGTACTGCACCCCTCTAACCTGCAGGACAGGTAAATGCAGGCTAACAGTTAAAATCCCGATAAAGAGCGGCCCAGCAACAACTCAGCTGAAATAGGACTGCTGTTTATCGTTTATTTTTTCTTCAGGGTTTTTTGGTTTGTTATTGTTGTTTATTGTGAAAGTTTGGTTTCATGCTTTTTTGTTACTATTCTTCCTCTTGTGTTCTGAGTATATTCTCTGTTAGTAATTATAATGTGCGTGTTCTTGTTGTTGTTGTTCTTGCTCTGCATTCCCCCATCTCAGTTAGTGTTTCTTATTTCTTGTTTTATTTTGGTAGTCATTTGTCTCTTGTGCTTTGCATTTATTTTTATTTCCCCAGTGCATTACTCTAATTAGTTTCACTTGTGCCTCATTTCCCCAACAGTGTCTCATTCCCCTGATTAGCCTCATTGTGTGTCCTGCTTGTCTCCTGACTCTGCATTTGGGTCCTTATCCTGCAAATCCTGACAAGTACAAGATTTACTGCTGGCTGTGGATCTTTATGAGTTTTGCAGAATATTTCCCCCAAAGTTTTTTTTTTGGGCCTTTTTTTTAAAACCTTTGAGCTGTAGTATAAAAGTATAAAGTTTAGTGAATGGATGGAGTGGTAACGTATTCTACCTTAGGGACGCAATTGTCCGTGATCCTGCACAGAGTTCAGTCTATGAAATCAGATGTTGTTCATTTTAAATGACTTGATTCATTTGCACAACCACAGGTAAGATTCAAGGTCTATTCCAGAGTAGGCCTTTAATTACACTCATAGGAGTTAATATTAGAATCTCTGAAGATAATTGGCACTGTTTTGTTGATGGGTCCACTTGATGGCTTATCGGAAGATCTCTTCTCAAACCCCCCCACCCCCCACCCCATCCCCCCCACCTTTATAGTGAACCAGCCACGGTTTTTTTTGCCTTGGCTACTATGGCTGTGTATTTCAGGCTTATGTGCTGCAGCCTCCCGTGGCACCATTAACTTCTGCAAGGTTGACCACATGGTCAGGTCTGTCCTGAGTGTAATTAAATACCAATAGATATATAAAGCCCACTGCAAAGTACTCACATGGGGTAAAAGACTTTAATTCACATCAGTTGGGTAATGTTGATTATTGACTAATCTGTAATTAACAGGCTATGTCACCTTCATTATAAATTCCAAATATGTTTTGTGGCTCCACACAGATTTTTTTTCTGGGCAAAAATTCCACAAAAAAGAAATCACACAACCATCAAGCAAGCAGTTATAAATAAACAATAAAAACAACTTGGAAAAAAAAAAAACATCCACCCATTTTCTTAAGGCGGGGTACACCCTGAACAGGTCACCAGTTTATCACAAGGCTAACACAAAGAGGTAAACAACCATTCACAGGGCCAGTTCACCAACAATTTAGAATCACCAATGAACCTACCATACATATCTTTGATCTGTGGGAGGAAGCTGGAGTACTCAGAGAACCACCTCAAGCACAGGGAGAACATGTAACCTTCACACAGGAAGGCCTCTGGCTCTTTTGGCTGTGAGCTAACACTGCTAACCACTGGATCGCCATGCAGCATTAAGAACAAAACAAACAAACAAAAAAAAGAGTTTTTAAATCAGTTTTTCCTGCATGTTGCCAGATTGTGTCTGTGACTAGACACAATCTTTACTGAAGACATAAAATGTTGCACAGATCTAAGCCAAATTTTAATGAGCTCTTCCCTTGGCCATGCTCAACCTTTCCACCAAGTGTCATAAATTTAGCCTGGTCATTTTTGCATATTCTTGCTGACAAACTGAAGAGAGATGAAAAGCAGTGATCACATACAGTGTGGTATGCAGTGCCTCTCAGTGGAATGATCTGTTTTCTCAGACTCCACGTCCAGTGCCGGACTTTGGCAGGCATTTGTTATAGTTCTTTGTGATTGGCTGAATAAATGTGGCTCATTTTCTCCAGCAGACATTGTTCTTTATTGTTCCCACAGAAAGAGGTGGCATAAGTCTTTTAGTAGCAGTGGCACTGCTGGATTTTAAAATGGTTTGATGATAAATGCTTATCTTAGAATTGGTTCACTATGTATTGAAGGTTGATGGCAGATGAAGAAAAGTGATATTCATCACTGCAGACATTAATGCCTAGACCTTACCTCTTACCTGCTATCCTTGGACCCAGAGGATCCTACTTTCTGCTCTACTAGCTCTGAATATAGTGTCTTTGGGCATTGGTTTGAAGGTTGCAATAACACATGTGCAGCTTTCCGCATTAGTGCACATACTGTATATGCAAATGAAGGGTTTACATGATCGTGGTGACAGTTGTGCTTTCCTCTCTTTCATACACAGTAAGAAAAGCTCTGCTCACTGCCTGCCAAAGTTGTCTTGTATTCTTGCATTCAAGTCATGCTGTCATTGACATTCCTCCCCAGCCCCTCCTCTAATAACCTCAGATGGCCAGTTTCCACTGAAGCGAGGGCAGATCTATTGTGCCACAGAATGTGCTGAAGGGTTTCTGGGTGGATGAGCTCACACAGCTGAGATGGAGAGAAGGAAAGAGGACAGCCAGGACAAACTGGGTTTCCTTAAACTCCTTTGGGACAGCTGACAATTTCCTCTAAGAACATGAATATGAAACTTGGAAAATGAAAAGCCACATCATTTTTAGACTTAGCGCCTTGATAATTCATTCTGCAATATGGTCAGTTGCAGAGCCAACAATAAAACTGCAGCTGTCATTTCATTAGAAAGCACTGGCACAGGGTGCTCATCGTCTCCTCCGAGCTACTTGCTCAGCGAGTTACATCTCTGCATACGAACAGCTTCCTGCTCAGTAAACTATACAAGCCCTGAGGCAAAACACCACCTTGACCCAATCTTTAGTATTATTTTCTTAAATGTAGTGGACAAGAATGTGGTAAGCACTTTCACAAATGATGCACATGACAGCAATTATCTCAATGTGTCAACTGCAGCATCTTTGGGCTGATAATCTATTAGACCTATAGAAGCGGCTTTATGTTTGTTTAACTGCACACAGGTGCACAGCACAAAATGCAGCCACATAGCAGTGGTATATGAAGAGTAATGTAAAAGTAAATGTAAAGTTGGCATATATATATAGATATAGATATAGGTTATACCCATATGGACTGGCTAATGTGTTTGGAATGAAATGAAGCCACATTGTTTGATGGAAATGAAAATGATCAGCCTGCAGAGGGCTGAATTCAAAGACACCCTGAAAATCAAAGTGAAGAAACGATGTGGCAGGCTAGTACATTTTGACAAAAATTCATTGCGGCCACTCAAAATGGTACTCAGTAGTTTGCATGGCCCCCATATGCTTGTATACATGCCTGACAATGTCGGGGCATGCTCCTAATGAGCCGACGCATGGTATCCTGGGGATCTCCTCCCAGATCTGGACCAGGGCATCTCTGAGCTCCTGGACAGTCTGAGCAACCTGGGGGCATCGGATCAAAATTAATGTCCCAGAGGTTTTCTCTCATCTCTTTGTTGCCCCTCTAGAGCACCTGTTGTTAATTTCATTAACAACAAAGCACCTGAAACTGATTAACAATCCCCTACTTAACTGAGCACATCAATATCCCAGAAGTTTAACTGATGTGATGCTATACTCTGATGAAAAAGTGTTCCTTTTCTTAGTAATGATAATAGTAACAATTCCTTTGTAATAATATTGTTTTTATTATTACATCAATATAGCACGAGATTCACTTAGCTTTGCACAAAAATAGCTGGTAGAAACATCCTCCAAAGAGCTACTTTTTCTTTCTTACTTTGAGTAGATTTCAGAGCCTGTACTTTTTCACTTTTACTTGAGTAAAGAAGTTGAATCAGTACTTCAACTGTTATCAGAGTATTTTTTACCACAAGTATTTGTACTTCTACTTAATTACAGAATGTCTGTACTTTTACCACCTCTGATGTCTGAGTGAGGGCTTACCAGTCTAAGATAAAATGAATATTATTTTCTATTTTGGATACGGAACATCCACATGGGTATCCCATTTCCAAAATATAGTTATCTGCTTTGGTGCAGGTGGCTTGTAGAAACTGTAGAAAAATCACTGTAGAAAAAAGACTCACAGACTTTAAGATGAGGTATAATGAGGTATAATAAAAAATTGCAAAATCGCAAGTGTGCGATTTGCCTCCTCTGGTCTACATATCCCTACTGCATCCCTATTTTTATCCCCCTTAAGATTTTTAGTGTTGCATCAAGAAACAAATCAGAAACTTTCAGCACTCAGGCTCTTGTGACAGTAGCCATGACACAGCAAAGGGATGATCCGGAGCAATTCCAAGCCATTCCAAGTTTTCATTTTGCCACGAAGCACCACTGTTTCAACATGAAAACTACCACTAACTAAATGAAAGCGTGATGAAAAGGATTCAGATGTTACGGGAAACTCACAGAAAAATCCTAGAAGCATTCCCACTCAGTGCCTGATCATGTACATTACCTACAAGGTGAGACATGCAGCTTCTTATTTCCACTTGTTAAACTGCAGTTAAGCACTGGGACCGCTGCCTTACATTCTGCAACTATAAGGCCTTGATATGAAGGGGGTCTCTGAAGAAATGGTACCTGCATGGTTTATTGGCTTTGTAAGTAATAGTGCAGCTGCTCTGATGGGCTGATAAAGAGAAGCAGCCACGCTCCTGTGTGAAAAGTTCATCCTTAATCTGTCCGTCCTTCACAGGTTCACACCTGTGGTCCATGATGCTGTAAAACACATTAGCGAGCCGAGTTATTTTCACATATTTGTTGACTCTCAAACTCTGACAGCCTGCTGCTGAGTAGCTTTAACAGAGCTGCCTTCCTCCTATATAGAGATTTGCAGATGTGGGTGTAAAAGAGAGGCGACGCTCTGAAGGAAAGCAGAAAAATATTCATCATCAAAGCAGTTTCTGAAATACATTGTAGCAGAATATTTATTTATAAATTTTTTTTAAGGTGATTTTGTGTTGTTGCATTTTGAATGTGTTAAGTGGAAGGGGGGATTTAAAGGTGCAGTCAGTCATTTTTTTGAGGTTATTTAATAGAAAAAAAAGACTGTTGTGCTCATAAATATACATAGATTTGTGTGTAATTAAGTTGTTAAGTTCAGGATATCTTCAACAACTCAGCTCAGTATTATTGTGAGCTACACTGACTCACTGGACTCCTTTCACAAAGTTGTACAGCCTCCTCCAGAGTAAACAGAGGTGGACGATACTCACCCAGCATATGGACAGCTGAGGTAAACAGTGGATTGATGGCCCACCCAGACTGCAAAAAGAAACTTCAGGGCATATGGCCTGGAGTTACTTTGCTATCTGGGTACACTCACTGCAAGTGAACGATGGCCAGAGTTTTTGAGGTGACTCAGGGGTAAAAATGTAAAATACCACAAAATATTTATAAATAAATAAATCAATTTTTTATTTCCTGATTTATTGGTAAATGTTAATATTATTCAAATATGTTAAAATATATAGTGTGTACAATAGTTTCATTTTTTTATTTTTTTATTTATTTTTGTTTTAACACAAACAGCTGGCTGACAGCAGCTGTTATGGGGTACAGTCTAGATTTCATGTTTTTGATCTCTCTTGGCTGACTACAACATGCTTCTCCTACAGTGGCCACTGGAAGTAAATAGAACTCAGTCGACTTCAGTCTGAAGTCTACTGGCATCTAGCAGTGACATGGTAACCTTAATTCTGACACGTTAAACTCTTTGTATTGTTGTGGGTGTTTGGATGACCTGACCTTGAAGAGGAAAACATGACACTGAGAATACTGTGGAAATTAATTTAATTTTAAAAAACTTAGAATATTTTTTTGTAAATTCTGTGGAAATAACACATGGAGGTAGGGCCACTCTGGTTCCTGAATTATTTTTGTGGGAAAAAAAACAAAAACTTAAGTAAGTGGAATAATATATAGCTCAATAAAATAAATATTTATCTATTTAAGTGAAGATGCAAAATAAGAAGTAAAGTTAAATATCAATCAAATCAAATACCAAGCTCAATCATTTTAAATCTTAAAGAAAAAATGACTTAAAGTAAAATGTAAATAAAACTATTTTTAGTTATATAGTGAATATGATTAAAAAAAGAAAAAAACTCCATTACATTTCAGTTAATCTGGTCAGCAAGTAATCCCTGTGAGCCAAACGCTCATACTGCTCTTAATGCTCAGTTTTAAGCTGTTTTTTTCTACTCTTGGATCTGTGTGATGTCACTGAAAGCAGATAACCTTTAGCCACACTGGCTGTGAGAAGAAAAGCCCCACCCACCAGCTCTTAATTTTTGCAAGGTGCAGCTAATCAGAAGAAAACTATTTTAAAGAGAGTAAAGGAGCTAAAGCTGCTCAATTCAGATGATGACTGTATGGAGGGGCTGCACAAAGGCCCAGTATGAGCTGAATGAGGATTATTTTGAAATGTTTATCATGCAAAAGCTACTGTAGTAGTGAAAAAAAAGTGGAGTTGGAAATGGGCCAAACAGCTCTCCTCTCTGTCTCTTAGTTTTCCCAGATCTACTGTAATATTCCACCACCTTATTTCACTGTGGGCTTGAGGTGCTGCAGTAGCATTTTCTCACATTTGCCTCCATCCATACAGCCCTCCCATGTTGAATATTTATAGACAGATATCTTGGTTCAAATATAAATGCAGCAGGAAATCAAATATCTGTACAAGATCTACTTTAAAGGATAACCCGTCACCAGTCATGTCATGTCGGAAGTTAAATCTTGCTTATTGCCTCTATAAAGCTAAAAGTAGATAATTAAAAACGTTCCTGCTGGATTTAGTGTCTACTGGGCAACATAATTCTTACCATCTGCACTGTTATAGACAGCCTGACTGCTCACAACCACATTTACTTTTTACCCTGACTTTTCTGAATAACCCTTCATGTTATATTTATGTATCTTAGCACACATTTGTTTGGTGAAGACTGTGCACTTAACAGTAATTACCAGAATAGCTAAGAAGTATTATGATGACATTTTGATCACCGAATGCTCTTAAATACTTGCACTGTAAAAACTCTCATCTTACCAAAAATAAAAAAATAAATAATCTGATAAATATGTGTTGTTACAGGGTTTTGCTGGTTTCTTCCTAGCTGAAGTGGACAGGCTACATAAGGCCGGCTGATGTATCCCTTCCCTGAGCCGTTAAACCAGCTGGACATGACGGACGTTCCAGTGTGCTGTGTAAGTCATGAGCAGCCTGATCATATATTATTCATCAGCCTCATCATGAAGAGGCCCTCCGTCCTCTTTTATCTCTCCATCTCCTGGCATTTTACTTTCTCTGCCTCTCTTTTCCCCCCACTCTTAACTTCTTAATTCATGAGTACCCATTAGCTACGACAGAAGAGGCTGCTTCACTCTGCTTGACAGCAGTATTCTGAATCTCAATCATCCAAGGCTCATACAATATTTGTTCCTGATTTCACACCCTCCGCTTTCTTTTCTCAGCTACTTTTAGCTCATTTTGTCCTCCATCAGATACAGGGATATACAGGATTAATTTCAGTATGGATTTTTTCCCCCCATCTTCAAGGGCGCGCTAAAGTAGCTGATATAACGTTGGACTTTGGCTAATAGTTGTCAGGACTAAAAATAGTAATAATTTATACAAACATCTAGCCGGGAAGAGCGATGCTGAGGTTGCCCTCCTGTGGCGTCCTTTTCGTCATGCTCACCTGCCGCTGAGCTCTCGTTGCCATGGCAATCCCACTATAACCTCGCCTCTGCCCTTACACAGCTTCATCATTAGCTGATGTTGTCACAAGGATATTTCAAGTGTTCGCTCCTATCTCTCTCTCACTTCCACTCTCTTTTCTCTTTCTCACACCACCTCTCCCAGTCCCTCCCCACCATTCCTGGTACAGCATTTCTACACCTGCCCCCCTGCTGGCTCAGCTGCCGAGCCCCATGCAGGACCATCTCCCTGGACTCCCCTTTATTACCATATCATGAGATGCGCCTTAGGCATGTAGCAATGCAGCGTGCCGCCTGTGTCTTTAAGAGGAGAGAGAGAGTATAATGTGTATTCAGTAGGAAATAAGGCATGGAGAGAGGAAGTGAGAGAGAGTGGGTGAGGGAGTGTGAATTTATCATGGGCAAAATTTGTGTTTCATTCTTAGCTGTGTGCTGAGCATCCCTGCACCGGCATGCACAGTCTCCCAAAGCTGCTGAAGAGTACGCCCATCGCTTTCCTCTCTCTCCCTCACACACACACACACACCCAGGCTCTCCCACCCAACCTCTCCCTCACACACTCGCATACACACACACACGTGCTCACAATCACACACGCGCAGTGCTGTCAGGAGCGCCGCTGCTGGACCAAAGCCATCTCGCAAAGGAGGTTCCAGTGGAGGGAAGAGAAAGCCAGAGTGAGACAAAGGGAAGGAGGACGGTAGAAGGCGAGGAGCGAATAGGAGCGCGGGGACCGGCACAAGGAAGGAGAGACCCAGCGATTTGTGAAGAACAGAAAGCGAAGAACAGGAGGAGGGGAGGAGGAGAGAGGAAAAAAGAGGAGGGGGAACAGGAAACACGATCACTTTCAGCTGCAGCGGTCCGTGTCGCAGCATGGGCAATGCACCATCCCAAGGCATGTCAACCCTAATTCTATGCATACTTGTGTGGCAGGTATTTTTTTTATTCTGTCTGTTGTGTTACCCAACCAGCTGGCTGTCCTCCTGCCACACTCTGTGAAAGCAGGGATGGGGGCTGGGCTAAGGGCTTGTGGAAAGCGGCATTGCTTGAGGAGAGTGATGCCGTGAGGTAGCATCAGTTAATGGGCAGTAGGTTAGGAGTGAGGTGCCTGGGGAGAGGCTTGGGGTGGGAGGACTGTTAAAAGTGAATGGGGTGCTCGAAACACAGGGTGATGGTACCATGTGTGAGAGCAGCAAGAAATGGGAGGGGGCCGGTGTAGAGCAGAAGTACCATCAGTGAAGCAGGTGGTGTTGGTGGGTGTGAATCTGTGTGTGTGTGTGTATGTGTGCGTAAGAGAGAGGGACTCGTGAGAGAGATTTTTGTGTGTAGTTGATCACAAAGTGTGATGGTGTTGCTGTGTTGGTTGCAGCTGTTGCTGTCAACCACATGGACAGCTTCTGGGAAGTGCAGCAATCCGAAGTGTAGGGGTGTGTGCATGTGGGTGGGTGTATGTGTATTTGAAAGACAATGAAATGGATAAGAAACAAAGATAAATAAGACAAATTAGTTGAAATGGTGAATGTAATGATAACTTAATCAGGGGTATAGGCAGCTCTGGTTTCAGTGAATGGGGGATGGTATTGTAAACGAATGATCGGGTGGGTCAGCTCCTTAATGTGATGCTCTTGCTAGTTCCTTCAGCATCTTATCTCTTTTTTCTTTCTTTCTTTTTTCATCTTTTTTTTTTTGCATTGTGAAAAAGTGATAGTTGAAAATGATCTGAAAGTCTTCTTTTGAGAAACACGCAAATGTATCTACAGTATGTACTAAATTTCCTCCAGTAGAACACAATGTGTGTTACTTGTTCACACATTTTACACCTGAAATAAATGAAGTAACAATAAATGATAAAGAGAGAGTATGAAAATGGTGCGGGGAATAAAGTAAGAAAGAAATTTGGAGAAAATATACTTGAGACATGTTGAAACACTCCTGGGATGGCAAAGCTGTCTGACAGCAGCAGGAGAGCCACTCTTAAGATCCAAAGACAGAAAGAAAGGACAGGATAAATGCTCACTTTACAAAGAGATGGGCAACACGACACAGCTCTGGGAATTCAGCCACATTCATTTCCCTCTCTAAGTCCTCATTCTCCCTCACCTTTTCCCCCTCCTTTCTTCCTCCCCTCCTCTTCATCCTTGCTTGCCTCTCACCAAGGGACAGTCTGGTAGCCAGTGGTGAGAAGAGAAGAGAGACAAGTGACAGAGGAAATGAAAGACGTGGAAAGAATGAAAGGGAATGCAAAAGAACAAAAGACAAAAAAAGGGTTTGCTCGTAGGTGGACAGGTAAGTTTTGCTTGGGCAGAGGCAACACAATTCTCTTTAAAAGTGCTGAGCGCCTTTAATAGGTCATTAGTCGCAGTGATTGTGAGGGCTCAACAGTGGAATATAAAACCAACTTGTTGTCTTTTGAGCTTATTCTGTGTTTGGTATTGAATACTGAGACCTTCAACTTGTCTGGTCAGCTTTTGGCTGCTGCTTTTTTCTTTTTGTTTGCAGATGACCTTTGAATAGTTTCATTTTTTCAGGCTGAATTCTTTTGTCAGACGTGCTCATCTGTCTCTTCAAATGGAGGAAAATAAGTTTGCAGCTCAGGTGAAGGCAGAGGCAAGCTGCAGTGGCATAAGACCTTTTGCACCGGCCAGAGGTCTGTGTGTGTATATTGGATTTCTGTGCTTTATCACTATAAAGCTCGGCCTTGGAGATCTGTGTGTAGTCAGTGTCTATCTTGCAGAAACCGAGCTGTATCAGGCTGAAAACAAACCCCTGGGTGTTATTAATTCTAAAAGCAAACATTAGATTTGGCTGAATGTTTGAGCAGTGAGATTTTTTTTTTTCCTTAAACGATCAGCAGTTTCAGATAATTTGCTGAAATAAAAGATTCCCAATCACTTACACCTGCAATATTCAGGACTGTCATTACTGCTGGTGGTAATTAACAGCACCTTTTTATTCTATAGCTGGTAAAATTGAACTAATTCAAGACATTCAAGCCACCAACAATTTCCTAGACCAGGCTTAACTTTGCCAAGTTGGCCCGTGAAGAACTATGACATCTACATTTGGTAGCCACATTTTAACCACTTCCTATAAGTGCAAAGGGAAGCATCTTCATAAGCCTATTTCAGAGTTTTTTCCAGTTCACACTGCAAGGCTAAACCATAAAGAATAGATTAGCAGAGTCAAGCGTTAAGCCAGTGTTAGCCTGCCGGAGAGCTAATGCTTATCGTAACGTTGCCATTGTGCAAAGACTGTAGATCCTGGTAGCTTTATACCTCCATGTTACCCCTAGTATGTTCAGCTTAGGGTTATGTCAACACGCATGTCTGTCTATCTCATGAGCCGCTGCAAGAGAAGCAAAGTCAGAATTGGGTTTAAGTGCCTGCAGTGCCTGAGATGCTGTTACACTGCTGAAGTAATGTCATCGTTTATAAAAAGAGAGTACCTGCTGACTGGATTTTGCATGTTGTGATTTGCGAGACATAAATTCAGGCCAGTTCCCTTTGGAACAAGAATGGAAGTGTTAGATAGTGTGATGACCTCTTTGACCACAGCAGCCTGCTGGATTTTCTTTGATATATATAGAGGCTTTGTCTTGACATTGGTGCAGACAGGTTGGCAACATTACGACACACTCTGTGCATCCAGGTAGATAGACTACAGGAGGACTGATGTGAGAGGATAAACCTGTAAAAGGACAGTAAACCTGTGTCATACAGTGACCTGAAACTGATGAATTCATAATTGCATCATTGTACTTGCTGCTAAAGTGCTATACAGTCCTACTATTGAGGAGAATGAGGAAAATTCAACCCTGTTTCAGGTCCAGGAAAGATTTGCTTTTGATGGAACAGATTTTGTTTTGGAACCAGTCACTGAGCTGCTCTGTTTACCTTTTTTCATTTCAATACTGAAAGCAAAGACAGGTGGACTGTACCAGGTCATGTCATTATGCACCTGCCAGATATTTATCTTCCATGCAAGGGCACAATCTAAACTGAACCACATTATATCCTTGCC
>JASGAU010366019.1:0-14055 GCA_030220045.1 Australoheros facetus
ATTCAGGAGACAGACACCCTCTCTATTTTTAAGATTAGGCTTAAAACTTTCCTTTATGATCAAGCTTATAGTTAGGACTGGATCAGGTGACCCTGAACCACCTCATAGTTATGCTGCAGTAGACCTAGGCTGCTGGGGGGTTCCCATAATGCACTGAGTGTTTCTTCTTCATTTACCTCTTTTTACTGTGTTTATACCCCACTCTGCATTTAATCATTAGTTATTATTAATCTCTGGCTCTCTTCATCAGCATGTCTTTTGTCTCCAAGTGCTGCTCATAGGGGGTTGTTTTGACTGTTGGGTTTTCTCTGCATTATTGTAGGGTCTTTACCTTACAATACACAATGGCGACTGTCTGTTATGATTTGGTGCAATATAAATAAAATGGAACTGAATTGAACTGAAATTGAATCAGCTCCAAGCAGTCTGGCCATTCTCATGTGACATCGCTCACTGGATATTTGGTTTTCTGGACCGTCCCCTGTAAATCCCAGAGATGACTGTGTGGGGAAAATCCCAACAGATCACCAGTTTCTGGAATACTCAGACAGCCCATCTGCACCAACAACCACGACAGTCACGTAAATCGCTTTTCTTCTCCAGTCTAATGCTCGCTTTGAATTTCAGCAGATTGGCGTAACTATGTCTGCGTGCCTGAACGCACTGGGTTGCCGCCAACTGATCGGCAGATTACATAATAGATATCTGCATTAAGGAGCAGACGAACAGGTGTACCTAATAAAGTGGCTGCTCTCTCTGCTCACACACATATCAAATATGCCTTAAAGCCGTTCTCAGCTATGAAGTCATAACAGAACACATACCACTGCAAACCGGCCACTGTACTGCTCAACTAAAACTTTATAATCATCTATGATTATACAGAGAAGTTAAGAACAGCAGCTGTGCTGTGATTTTTACCTGTGTTTGCAGACAAAGTTAGAAACTACAGAATGCATCATTCAGGTCTATGTCAGCTACCTGTGAGCAGCTGCATTTGGCTCCATTGTCACTCATAAGAGCTCATGACACTGTGGACCCCTGAGAGCTAAGGTAACTTTTTTAAAAACAGTTATATTAAGTTACTTTAAGCCTGAGTACTACAGAGTATCTAAAGTAATTGAGTGCATTTTAACACCGTGAATGATGCTAAATCTTTAAATGACCACTTAAAGTCTGTCTTTAAGTGGGAACCAGACAAAATGTCCCTGAAATGCAGAAATGTGTTTGCTGTGGTGGTTTTGAACTAAAATTAGAAGCCTTTCACACAGAAGCAGGTGTCTCACCTGGCTGCGAGAAAGAGGACACAGCTGACGGCGAGGTAAGCCAACAGCATGAAGAGCCAGACAGCCGGAGAGAACGGGTCCAGGAAGGAGAAGTAACCTGGCTTCCGGCCCTGAAACACACGCACACACACACAGTGCACGAAACACATAACCACAATGTTCACAGTTGGATTCCTGACTGGGGAACTTTTGTGTCATGTGATCCCCATCCGCCCTCTCTCTTTATTTCCTGTCCTTTAAGAAGGTCAGATAAAGATGCTTCCTGCTTTGAGTGGCGTCACTCACACTGTGGATCACATGGACTTTGGTGGAAAAACATTAACAGAAGAGGAAGTTTTAAAATCTCAGAGTCGGTGTTGGTGAATTGTGATAATGACCATCTGCTGTCAGTGTCAGTGTCTCCAGCTTAGAAACACAACCCTGTCTTTCAGCGTGACAGCTGTGCATTTTGGAAAATTACACTCCTGGAATAAAAGTGATTTTTTTTTCTTTCAGTTTAAACCTGCAATTCAAACAAAACAACAAAAACAACATGAACCACCAAATTACAGTTACAAGCTTTTCAAGTGCTAACGACCGTCAGCTAGAGTTCCCTGGTGAGATGCTTCCCATTGACCCGTTTCATCACATGCCCTCCCTGCTGTCTGCGATGCCTCCATTACCTCCCCGTCTACTGGAAAAAGGATTTGGCAGTGAGGGGAGGAGAGGAACTCCCAGATTGGACTCAATTAAAGCAGATGACTAGGGTTGTAATGGAGGCAATCTATTTGGTCTCTGATTTTTGTCCATTTTGGCTCATTTAAAAAAACAGCCCATGAGGTTGGCAGAGGGCTGAACTCACTGTCTGATGTCGCTCAGCTTTGTTCCACTGAATCAGATGTCCTGGGTAGAAAAGCAGGTGACAGCGAGTGCATCCAGTAAACCCCAAAGCTGCCATGCTTTTGACTTTATAGACATTTTTCATGCAGGCTGACTGAAAGATGCCCATTTTCAAAATGACCCCAGAGGAGCAGCTTTTGGAATACAGCACAGCTCGTTGTTATTTCTCAAAGTGAGCTGGATTTTTGACCTTTTAATAGAGCAAAGGAGCATTTTTTTCCAAACCCCCGTATTTAGAGCCAGGGTGTGGAAGCCGGTAGCCACGACAGCTGCATTGCTCCAAATATTGACAACGTCACTTCTTCTCCCCAAATTCAGCGTGCACCTCCTCTGTGATGTCACGGGAACTTGTAAGCATTGTGTTGCACTGCAGATTCACTGAATAGGACAGTGATAATATATCGAGCACTAATGAATTGGGAGCAGCAGCAGACATAAATTTACAGTGTTCAGCACCAGGGGGCAAGAACACTGATAAACACAATGGCGCTTCTTCTCTAATGTGTGTGCACAAGTCAACAGCTTGAGCAATTAAATAGATTACCATCTTCAAATGTGCTCGCAAGCTATTTAGATGCATGCAGCACGTACGTGTGTTTGTGTGTTTGCTATGTGCACAGAGTTGTTTATACTTCCAGACATGATTGTGTTGTGTCTACAGTTGCTTTGGAACTTTGGAGATTTGATGTTTGTTGGCCTGTGTGAGCTCTTACACATTCAGATGTGTGCACGGCTCACACAGACGTGTTCACATTGTACACTAATAATACATAGAGCCTGGTAAATATCACTGTTATGGTGTACAAGAAATGAGAGTTTACCAAGAGGAAATGCTGTAACAAACTGGTGAATTGAGCAACTTTTCTCCTCCTCCTCCTGCCAATGTAGGTGATGGCCTACAGGATGGCACTGCTGTGAACTGTCCACTGTAGCGATTGCTTGCTTATTCTCATAAAAACTACTGCAACCATGTTAAACACAAATGAGTTAAGGCACACTTTATTCCAGCATGAAATACAGGCGGAAAAAGCAGCACACTGCACAAACAATTCATGTTGTAAATACTGGGCTCAGCCAATGTTACACTGAAATGAGGCCAGACAGATAAATAACTGCCCACCTGTCGCTGCACCTCTTTATTTATTTTTTTAGCCAAAAGTTTTGCACTGGGGGAAGACATTAGTTTAGGTCATTGGGAATTTGACTTCCAAGGTCTCTCTTAGGGTCGCAGCTCACTCCTGTGCAAAAGAATAAAATACAAGGAGCAAAAACGAGCTTCCTCTGAAGGGTGTGTGTGCTCCGCCTTAGAGATAGGGTGAGGAGTTCAGTCAGAGTACTCCTCCACTACTCCTTCAGACATCTGGTCAGGATGATCCTGATTCCAGATCGGGTGTTTGGGGCGTTTCCAACTGGACTGAAACCCAGTATTATGAGTGAGGAATGTTCAAGAGAGGACCCAAATGCAGACACGGGAAGCAGACCGAATGAACGAAAACCCGATGAACCAATCGAAAAGCAAAATCAAAAAAGTCCTCCAAACAGCCCAGAGGGCATGCAAACACAAACACAAACTAGGGAGGATAACAAACAACCAACGCAACAAAGACCAAGAGAACAGCTTAGGGATGTGAAGATAGCTGGAGCAAACTAGACACAGGTGTAGACAACCAAGAAAATGAGACAGGGAGGAATAAAACTCAGGACAAGATATGAGACAACTCACAAAGTAAAACAGGAAAAGAACCACAACTGAAACAAGGAAACTCAAACAGTCATACAAGGAAACACAGAGAGATGAGAGAGACAGAGAAACAAATAACCAACCCAAGATAAGAAGTGATGCTTAAAAAAGGAACCAAGGATACAAAAATCTACACAAGAACTAAAAAAGGCAGGAACTGAAGCACAACATGTGTGACGGAAAATGAAATCAAACCATGAATCAAACTCAAAATCAAAAACTAAGAACAAGGAAACTGAACCGGAAACAGCTGACGAAAGAGAGGACGACAAAAGTCAACAACAGAACAGCAATCATCATGGGCCAGAGCCACGAGGAGACTCTCAGAAACGCCTTGTTGTCCATAAAATTATAAGGTTTAAAACCAATGCCAATAATAATATTGGCATGGGTATATTTTTTAAGATTTTGTATGCTCACATACTTGCATACGTGCATACTTTTCAGATGATGGAAATATTTAGCTGATGGAAACACGCAGTGAAACTCTGCAGAGCAAATGGTTTCCATTTAGTGAAATATGATTTTAATGAATTATGTGGCAGTCCTTCATTTTTAGTGAGAATAAAAATGAAAAAAGAGAGAGTGTGTATGTATATGTGTAATATATAGATAATAGAGGTCATAGTTCGCGCTGCACAAGGTTAGTCAAAGTAAAATACTATGAAGCCGACACAGGCCGTGTTTTAGCAGAGATAAAATGCAGAAATAAAGGAGTGAGGGGAAGGGAAAGGACCCCACAGCACACTAAACCAGCCTGTGTGTGTGACTGTGTGTGTGTGTGTGTGACTGTGTGTGTGACTGTGTGTGTGACTGTGTGTGTGACTGTGTGTAGCAGCATCATCAGCACGGCCTGTAAGCTAATCTGTCAGCGCCGCTGCACTCGATAACAGGTGCCTGGTGTTAGCAGGATAAATTCATAGCGCCTCGGTTCAAATCCTCCACTTTACACTCGAGCGGGAGGCCGGAGACTCCTCTTGATCGAGGCGATGGATCTCCGACTGCTCGTCAGCTCGGCGGTGTGAGAACGTAAATCGCCCCTGCAGGCCGTTACTCTGACTCCAAATGTGCTCTCGGTCAACTTAATCCTTAAATAAACACTTAAGAAAATGCCGTTGGGACGCCGCTGTGTGAGCGCAGCCTCGCTGTACACACATTAAACAGCTGACTGATCGTAGAGTCAATACACTGAAGCTCTCACAGCGGACTGGATCAAACATGGAGGACAGATGGTGGAGGTGAATGCTAATGAGCCGCAGATGTACAGTATCTGTGGGCAGAGGCTCTGCGGCCTTCATCAGGCTGTCTTCAGGGGAGATGCATGAGCAAGACTTAATGATAATGAAGAATAAATGTTTTATTAACATTTCTCACACTTGAGCTGCTCACGCCAACCTCTGCTGCTGGTAACTTCCCAGGGTGAGGGCTTAAAAGTGACTGTGCCACTGTGCTCCTGAACCATGTATGCTTCGTGGATCATCATGGTTCATGCATCCCACTGAGATGATGTCATGCAAATAAAAACTCCACAATTACTGAAGACAGAAATATGGAAAACAGACAGCTGAAAATGTGGCCGACTGTCCTTGAGTGGCTCAGACAAACTGAGAGTGAAAGACCTGAGGAGAAACCTGAACACAGCAGTTAAGATGCTTCACATCAGACGCTGTCCTCTAACAAGAATAGAAAAAACAAGTAAAATCCATGTTTGCAGAGCCAAAAGCGACTCAACAAAGATAAAGTGAAGCTGCAGTGGCTGCGTTTCAAGGGCCTTCCAAAAAAGTCCTGAACCAAGGGTCTGAATACGTAAAGGAGAGATTCCAACTTTTTATTTGGAACAGAAAAAACGAAAAACATCTCACATGCTGTTGATAGTTGTTGACTGTAGTTTGTTACACTAGTTCATTTAATATTAAATCTACAGAACAATAAGCTGTAAAACGAAAAAAGCAAAGTCAGGATCTGATGTCAGATGGCCTGCTGTGTTTATTTTAAACATCTAAGAATAACCTAAAACTGGAAAACTCTCCGTTTGGTCTCTGAAAGCTGCAAAACCGAGAATTGTTTCTAAATACTCACAGGAAACATGTTCCTCACTCCGTCTGTCGCACGCACTCAAACAACATGACTTTCAAAATGGTTTTTAACACTAAAAACAGACATAATTTAATACTCTTTGCATAATCCTGCCATCTGAAAGCATCCTGACCCCCCAAACAGTGGCTTAATGCAAAGATTTCTGCCTGATGACCACACATAAGGAAAAATAACACTGTTATTCAAAGTGCACGACTTTTCCAGGTTCACCAAAATCTACAACCTGAGCAGGTTTCTGTCAGACTCACAGGAAGTGGGGGTGCATGAAGTCAGTGTTTTAGATTCCAGTCAGGGAAGCAGAGTCACCGATCCTCCCTCAGAGGCTGAAAAACTCATATTTTTCAAGCAGCAGCTCCTGTCACCTTCTCGCCCCAAACCGAATCACAGAAGAAGAAGAAACATGCCCTCCATCTGTGTCCTCGGCTCTGGCTTTATCTGCTCTCCCAGCTCTTCCCCTTCCTGCGTGATCTCTCAGGTTGCAGGAACATTTGCAGCCGCTTCGTCCCAAACTCACAGTTTGACTGAGTGACCCGAGCGATCGCTGCCTCCAGCAGTGAGGGGCTCTGCCGAGGAAGCGGCTGCTGCGACTGCAGCCTTTTCTGTCTGAATTCATCAAATCATCAGGCAGACGGGGCGAGGGCCAGACAGGAAATGTCAACAGGTGCAAACGCTCAGCTGTTCAATTTGTAAAAGTTTGTGTCGAATCTACGGACAGCTCTTCGAAATAAATGGACCTTTTAACATCATCTCAAAACTCTTATTTGGAAGAAAACAAACGGCCTGCAGCACTTTGACGACATGCGCACACCGACGCACTGCGGCACCCTCCCATTTCAAATCCGTTCGATGGATTTCAGCATGTACACCTGTCTGCATTCGAAGGGTCAGTTCATGTAGAAGGTTTTATTTTATTTTAATCTTCAGCGCCTGCACACCTTAAATTGAAGCCATGACCTAATTTACATCAGGATGCCACTGATGTACTGAATTAGTCAAAAGGATTCAAATGTATGTTTTAGCAGCGTCTTTATCAAACTACAGTCTGAAATCTCAGTGAGATTTTTACCAGCTGCAAATACAGGAGGGACCAGTGTGAGTGGAAAGTTCTGCAGGTGATCTAACAATGTATAAATTAATGAGCATGGGCAGCCAGTTCATTTTAATAATGACCAACACAGTTTATCAAGAGCACTGCTAATTGGAGAGTCATGCATGAGCAGATAGAGGGTACGACTTCACAAACAAAAATAACACTGTTGGTCTTACACGCGTTTCTCTCTGGAAACAATGAAGAAATTCAGATCAAGGAGACGCAGCTGAAGGAGAATCAATGAACTCTTCTGCCAGAAGCTCTCCGGTTAAATCTGACAGCTCAGGTGGAGCTCAGGATTCATCCAGAGAATGAATCCTCAGCTCCACCTTGTTTTTGTCCTGCATGCTGTGGGTGTCATGAGCGCTGAGAGGCAGGGAGGTACAGGACCCAATATGCAGACTCTGGAAGCAAAAATGGCAAAATAAAACAGGAAATGACTTGAGGAGGGAACATGGACACAGACCTGACAGAACAGAGGCAGGTAGACTGAGGGAAACTAAACTACACAGACACATAACAGGAAAATACACACAAAAAAACAGGCAAACCAAGAACTGGTGGAATAATGAAGTAACAAAGAACAATAAGGATACAAATAAACCATAACTAAGAACATGACTCAGAAAACTATAACAAAACCTGAGAATGTAACTATGAAGGCCATATAGGAAATCTCTGAAAGTAAATCACACTCAAAATTGCAAAACATCAGGAAACAGAGAATCAAAGAGAGAAATCGACAAACCAGAAAATGCTGGGTTAAAGATCCAGGATCATGACAGTGGGGGGGCTGCAGGTATTTATTAAAGGCTGCAGGTATTTATTAAATCCAAAGGATAGAATGTGACTCACAGCCACCGATGGGCAACAGTTTCTGCAAAACCCCGACTTACATTGAGTGACACCTGAACATGATTCAGATACTAATCTAACTAATCTAACTGCTGAAGTTTGTACGATGCATTTAAATCCTCTCCTCCCCAAATTCTGTAGTCTGAAATGCAAACTCGTACATTCACCCGGCATTGCACTGCACTGATCCCCATTAGCCACACAGCAGCCGTTCTTATCTCAGCAGCAGTCTTGTAATGTGCATGCTCTGAGTAAACCTGTTGATATTGCAGCTGATATTGTTGGTATGAGTGGGATTTTTTCCACTGTGCTCACTGAGTAATGAAAGAATATGATCATATGAGAATCCTCCAGTTAAATATAGAGTTTCAAGGCAACTACTTCTCTATGAATGCAATTTAATTTATATAGCACCAATCTGTACAGTGAGCGGTCTTTGGCCGCCTTACGTAGTAAGTTCCAGACTACCATATTACAAAGAGAAACCTTTGAGAAGAACACGGTGACAGTGGAGAGAAAATAAATTGAAATTTTAACAAATTTTAACCTCACAGCAGCAGACTCGCTGACTCTTCAGCTCTTCTGTACACCGAGGATTTAAAACCTCTGAAGGTGGCTTTTCTTTCCCTTTAAAGCCACACTAAAGGCTATAGGCTTTACAGGCTGCACACTGCAGTGCAGAGAAATAACACCATTCTGTGCCGCTAACACGGCTAGCTCTGTGCTGAAACTTATTATTATTATTTGAAGCCTCGAGTACTGACAGCTCCACAGTGGAACAACATGTATTTTTTATGACAGCCTTACAGGTGCTGTGGGTGTTTTATTATTTGATATGCCTGCACTGAGGGGGAAAAAACACATCATACAGTGCATACTATGGAAAGAAAAAACGAAAGTTAAGGTAAGATTAACATTTGGAAAATGAACTTTGAAAGTGCGATTGTCAGCTTGTATTATTGTTCCAGTGCGAGCACAGTGAATCAGGAAAAGTTTGCTCCTTTTATTCAGCAGATTTCTCACTTTGACCTGTTGTGTTATCATTAATGAGGAGCTCCTACCTTGAGTAACAATGTGTGTCTGTCAGTAATGTTCTCTGAAGTTAGCGGCTTTTCTAACAAACACATTTATGAACTCAAGTCATCTAAGATGAGACAAGAAGCTGCAACAGCAGGAAGCAGCTGCGTTCTATGAAAATGTGGAACACCATCAGGTGAGGTGAATGCTAATGTTAATGTTCCTTCCAGTTACGTATCTTTCATGTTGCTCTGGGACAAATGATAGTGCTGTACTACATATTCTACACAAACTGGAACTGGATTCACACTCTCCTTGATAATGGCTCAGCCACACTAGAGCAAAGATAACAACTGCCTTTAACAGGGAAAAATTGGCTGCGGGCTGGTGATTACATTTAATTTTTTCAAATGTGGTGACAACCTGCTAGCGGTTGCAACAATCAACAGGTCGCCCAAAGTTGAGCGTGTAACACCCTCAGTCTCTGGATCATTGCGAGGTAATTGCACAGGTCACCTGGTGGGAAGCAACCTGTCTCCAAACTATTGCAGTCTGACTGCAATCACTCTCAGACAGACTGGTGAAGGTGTGCAAATAACTAACAAAGACCTAATTCTCTTTGCTATCATTTTTGGGATAAAGCACATTTTGTATTTCACATCCAACTCTCCTGCCGCATTTATTCAAATTTAATTCACTTCATGATCCACTCAATTCATAAAACCTCTCTAAGCTCAGTTAAGGACATTTGAGCATCTGAAATTCAGATTATCAGAGTTTAAACTTATTAAAGCCTGAAAGTGTAACACTACAGAGTGTTGAAGTGTGGGTTGTTTGCCTTGTTACAGTGAGTCAGGTCTAGTTAGCCCGGTGTAACCAGCAGCGGGGGTCTCTGAAGGATCTTATATTGGTCTTGTCTGCCAAAGAGGAAATAAATTGACTGAAAACCAGTTCAGAGAGTCTCCTGATGTCTTTGCTCACACTCCACAGTGATGAAGAGCAAGTGAAAAGTCTTAATAAATCTTTTTCAGCAGGACAAGTAAAAATGTTTGCAGCCCTCATTTTATATTCAGGTCGATATTTTTGATTCATGTCAAGGAGAAACAAAGAAAACAGACAGTGATGAAGGTGAGTTTACCAGATGAACCCGGTACAGGATGCTGATCCCCAGAGTCATGAAGGGTTTGGAGAAATCGATCACCTTCTCTCTCTCTGAGGTGATGGTGAAGCCGGCCACCGCCAGGTCGGCCTTCTGCTCAGAGAGACAAAGACGGACAGAGAGAGCAGAGAGGATTAGCAACAGCAAACGCTTTTATTCTTTAGCCACAAATATCACCGTAAGCATGATCTTCGACACTGACAGAGAGAAGGAAAGAGGTCAGAAATTGTCAGCTTAAAACATCTTTTATTATGTTTTCAACAGTGCGATAAAGAAACATAGAAGAGGACAAAGGATTAGGAGTAAACAAGAGCAAATAAGAGGAAGAGAATTAGACGGTGGAGGAGACGGAGGGAGCGATGCTTTCAGATCGACTGGTGGAGCGTGAGAAAAACACGACGAGCTGGAAACAAGTGAGAAGTGGCAAAATAAATAAATAAATAAAGCCAAGATCAAAGAAGAGACAAAGAGAGGAAGAAGCAGAGGAAGAGGAGGAGGAGGAGAGGGATGCTGGAGGAGGTCAGCGGAGGGTTGAGAGGAAATACGATCCAAACCAGCAGAGGACAGGAGAAGAAAGAAGGGGTCAAGAAGGGCGGAGGATGTGGGGAAAAAAAGCTGACCTGAGGGCAAAAACAAAAACAGACCCAATGAATGAATTCAAGCATTAAAGGTGTTTAAATGCAGTGAAGATTCATCCAAAAAGAGATTTAACTCATATTTAGGACACGAGCAAAGAAAGAGAAGAAGAAATGCGAGACAGAGAGTTCAGACTCCACAGCGGGAGGCTCTCCTGTGTTATTCTGCTCCTAATGGCTCCTAATTTATTCACTAATGAGCTGAACAACTTCCAGTGAATGATATTCATGTTTAACAGTTTTGCATTAACTGAAAACACTGTGGGAGAAACGCTTCAGGAATGATGTTTGTCTCTAATGATATTCTCTCCAAACAGTGTTGAGTTTCATCATCACATCATCAAACAGTTATTGTTTTGTGAACAGTCCTTCTACAGTTTATCTCCTGCTGATCGACGGACCATTCAGCCAAAAATTTGGAAACTACAAATGTAACTCGTTCTTTTGAAGCGCTGGTGTAGTTAGTTCCAGTTCAGGATAATTCCTGCCTTTGCTTCAGTTGCTCCTCTGATCTCTGCACAAAACCTAAAAAGTAATTCAGTTTATTTTCAACCCATTATTCCGTTTGAGGCTTTAGGGGTCACGCTAACTTGAAGGTATTTCCTGTAAATTTCTTGTTTGGAAATAGTTTGTGTGAATAACCCCCGATGACTGTGCCGAAGCTCAACTTGGGCCTGACCAATCTGTACCATGAGAAGGTGCAGCGAGTCACTGTGAACTTTATTTATCCCGGCACGTCATTCAGGAACGCCGTCACATTTAGGATAGTGGCCTGGCCTGAGAAAGGTTTGAGAAAGTTCAAGGAAATTTTGCCTTTTGAGGCACTAAAAAGAAATATCAAAAGTTAAAGTGCTGCCCCCGTGGTGGTGCAGGTTTTAGCTAATTTCAGAGGATAATTACAGGAAGTATTCTGAGGGTCATTAACAACAAGCAGTGCCAGGCACAATAAACCCGAACGTTGTCCGTCTCACAAACTCTCCAAACACTGAATCTCAGAGGTAACACACAGGTCCTGTTGTCCATACCCAGAAATTCCCAAGGTTTAAAAAGTTGATCTAAAATAATTTTCATCTTATGGCCATTTTAAGTTTTTATAAAAGATTTTTCTCTTACAATGAGAAAATACGTGATTTATTTCATGGGCAATAATCGGGAAACTGAGTGACTGGACTGATAAAGAGTTTAAAGTTGCGTCATATTTTCATGTATCCGGATCATATCCTGATCAAATGTTACATATCCACAGACACTAGTGATATGCTTCTTACTGCAACACATGAGGATGATGCATCTTCCAGCTGAGATATGGCCAAAAATATGCATTAAATGGAGTTTTCCACATTAGATTCAAGTAGCCTGCAAATCCAGAATCTGGATCAGATCCAGATGGCGTTCGGTTTGGCACTGGTTCTTGGCCCTTCTTGTTTTCTTTCACAATAAAAGTCCTGCTTACCAAATATACACCACATAAAGACTGTACATAAAATAATTTAGAATAATATAGTACAGTGCAGCAATTGATGACAGATTCCAGAATTATTTTTAATCCACTTGTTATTAAATAGATTATTTATTTTCTCTTACTCAAACAATTTTTTTCTTCTTTGTTAAAGGATGTGTCGTATATGACACGGATTAAATAGAAAATTATATTTCCTTTATCAATGAACCCATTTTAAATAAATTGGTTTTCTGATTCATATACAAAAATATTTTAATTATTACTTAAATTGTGAAAAAATAACACTTTATCATATTTAGTGGTATGATAAAACTCACATTAAACATAATTTATTTCTCATCAATGTAAGGTATCTGCCAATTAATAACAAAGTGTGACTAGAAGCTGTTTTATAAATGTGTGAATTTAAGAAAAAAATGCAGAAACAAAGGGAGGAAAGGCCCCGAGCGTGTCTACTTGTGTCTACTTGTGTCTACTTCAGGTCAGACTGAAAGGAAGGTTTTAAAGTGATTAATATAAAAACTGGAGCGCACTTTTTACCCCACAGATGTTTAAATGCTTTGTGCTGCTCTTGATTTCCCCAGAAAAGCTCTTGAAACTGCACTACCTGCTGGAGTAAAGTGAACAAAAACCATTTTGTGCTTCCTGTTTTCGAGGCTGACACTTCTGCTGCAGTTCAGATGACCGTCACTGTCATGCCCGACTGACGCTTCGATGTGCTAAACTGTCTGCAGTTAAAACGTCATCTCTCAACAGCAGCTCCTGAGTTTTCTGCTACAGGAGCTGCAATTAAAGGCAGCAGCTTTGTTCCAAATGTTTGAAGCGGCTTTGCAGAGATTCTGAAGTTTTTAATGAAATATTGATTTCTTATTGTGCAGAAGTCATTGTTGAGGGTGCAGTTGCCGTTGAATGCATTACAAGTTAACAGTGAATTGTTACTGTGTGGCTCCCCGGGGGATGACAGGCAGTAAAAATGCCAGATAGGAGCTTTTGTTCTTGGTGGGGGGTTCTGTGGGTAGATCACAAAGCTTAGACTGGTCCCATTTCAACAAAAATGGAGAGGCCTGGAACTGAAAGGGGTGTTTTATAATATTTTCCATCCCCTCTTTCAGTGTAAGGCAGTCAGGAATTACACTCACAGTGGTTTAGAAAAAAAATCTACAGCTTTTTATGCAGTATTTATAACTTATAGTAACTCCAGGTCTGCAGGGACTGAGCCTCTTCTTTGGTGCACTGTCAGAAAGCACTGCAGAGAAACCTGCTTCTTTGTTTTGAACTCAGCATTAGATTAATAAGCTTTCTGTTTAAAAAAATGTTACTCGAGCTTGGATAGTGCACATAAAAAAAATGTAAACAAGTCAGTTTTCTCATAATTAGTCCTATAATTGCATTAAATTGTGTAGGTTCCCTTCAATGTATTTTATACAGCGCTAAATCACAACAAACAGTCGCATCAAGGTGCTTTATATTGCTGCAATAGACCCCCCTCCCCAAGCAGGCTGGGTCTATTGCAGCATATCTAAGGGCTGGTTCAGGGTCACATGATCAAGCCCTAACTATAATCTTGATCAAAGGAAAGTTTGAAGCCTAATCTTAAAAATAGAGAGGGTGTCTGTCTCCTGAATCCAAGCTGGGAGCTGGTTCCACAGAAGAGGGGCCTGAAAGCTGAAGGCTCTGCCTCCCATTCTACTCTTAAGTATCCGAGGAACCACAAGTAAGCCAGCAGTCTGAGTAAATATGGGAGAAATCTGCTCTCTCTTTCTAGTCCCTGTCAGTACTCTAGCTGCAGCATTTTGGATCAGCTGAAGGCTTTCAGGGAGCTTTTAGGACAGCC
>JASGAU010366020.1:0-49316 GCA_030220045.1 Australoheros facetus
CACTTCGCTCTCAGACTGCTGGCTTACTTGTGGTTCCTAGGATATTTAAGAGTAGAATGGGAGGCAGAGCCTTCAGCTTTCAGGCCCCTCTTCTGTGGAAACATCTCCCAGCTTGGATTCGGGAGACAGACACCCTCTCTATTTTTAAGATTAGGCTTAAAACTTTCCTTTTTGATAAAGCTTATAGTTAGGACTGGATCAGGTGACCCTGAACCATCCCTTAGTTATGCTGCTATAGGCCTAGGCTGCTGGGGGGTTTCCTATGATGCATTGAGTATTTTTTTCTTCACTCACCTCTTTTTACTCTGTTTATACCCCACTTTGCATTTAATCACTAGTTATTATTAATCTCTGTCTCTCTTCCACAGCATATCTTCTGTCCTGTCTCTCTCCCCTCAGCTCCAACCGGTCCCAGCAGATTTCTGCCCCTCCCTGAGCCTGGATCTGCTGGAGGTTTCTTCCTGTTAAAAGGGAGTTTTTCCTTCCCACTGTCACCAAATGCTTGCTCACAGGGCTTTGTTTGATTATTGGGGTTTTCTCTGTAATTATTGTAACTGTAATTATTGTAAGGTCTTTACCTTACAATATAATCTGCCTTGAGACAACTGTTTGTTGTGATTTGACACTATATAAATAAAACTGAATAGAAACAAACATGCTGGGTTTGGAGCTACTATTTTAGATAATCAGATAAACCATTGCTCCATGTATTTAAATTTTACAAAACAACACATCATTTTGGTTTTTGAAAATTGTGAGTTGTATATCCACAATAATCTATTGTTCAAGTGCTAACTGGAATCAAACAATCTTGTAGTTTTTATTTTTCAATCATTTTAGAATTATTAATGCTTGTTTCCTCCTGAATTGAATGAATGTTTATTAGGCTCATTAAATTATGTTTTAAAGAAACATAATCAGCACATAAACACACTGTCTACCTTGCAGGTATTTACAGAGTTACAAATATCTATTGACCCTTGTTATAGCAATGTTTGTGATGGAAATCTGCCGCATGCCTTTCATACATGTCAAGAAATTGTTCTTTCTTCTTATTACAATGTAAAAAGTATGTCGTTATTACAAAATAAATGTATGTACTCATTAACGATGATGAATTTTTGTGTTAAATTTACTCCTTGCTGCTAGATCCTCATAATTGAACATATTGAATATGAGCAGCCTCGAGAACCATTTTGTCTCAAGAACTGACCGAGTCACAACGTGGCCACAGATATAACGTCTGTGTGTGAAATGATAAACTAACTCTTCAAACTGAAGAACAGCAAATACACGTGTCACTGTAACTGTAACTGAACCGATTATGTTTATTGAACTCATTTTGTAAAGTTCACTTATTTGGCCTCAGTTATATCTATACTCACTCTCCTGTCGATTTGTTAGGTACACCTGTTTAACTGGTCATTAATGCAAATATCTAAGCCTTAGGAGCTGTAACCCCCAAACTGGAAGCGTGGCTCCCGCAGATTCCAGGCACAACAGAGGTCTGCGCAGAACCCTCAAACTCCCAGGCCCCAGAGGACCCAAGCGTGAGGAGCATACCACCACCAGGGAGTGAGAGGCTCAGTAACAGTAAAGCTGTCTGCTCTGGTTCTCCTCTCTATGGAGGTGAAGTGGTTACAGCGGGGTTCAGCACTGATGCCGCCCCGGGGGCCCGCCGAGGTCAGCGGGTTCTAGCGTCAGTCCTCCCGGTGTCCTTAAAGACGGGTCGTGTAACCACGCCCCTGTGACGACACTGTGTCGTAGATCAAGCTATATCCGTTTTCACTAGTAAGTCAAGTTATAAACAGCGAACGAGCGCAAAACCGGATGCTCTGTTTTTCCTAATAAAAGTCTGATTTCACGGGACGCTGAGCACAAAATCAGTGCTGTCATATGACGTTTTCAAACTCCTGATGAAATAGTTTGAGGTTAGAATGAACTTTTTCAGCTTTTGCCTTGTATCACCTTTGTTTGCCATGACAAAACAACTTAACATATAACTTCTAAGTGATTTTTTTTTTCATCCAAATCAGGAATAAACTCTCATAAAACCGTTTTTATGAATAAATCTGGGGGAAAAATGGGGATTTTTTTTTCATTGTTTTTGGCCTAAAGGTTTGGACGGATGTAAATGTCCTTCGTTTTTGTTTACTTTAATGCCTTACGTTTTGTTACACTGACCATATCATCTGGGTGTAAATGCAACAGAATACATGCTTTAAAATTATATGTTATGTGTGAAAGCACCTAATTTTGTGCTGTTGGGAGGTATGTGATAGGAGAGGCCAACTGGTTGTAAAATAAGCTATGAACAGGGCAAATGTACATTCTGTATAATGACAAATATTCTATTCTATTCTAAATACGATCCTTGAACATAACAGATGGGACTCAATCAAAAGCGCATCCCAGATTATATTGGACTGCATTAGTCCTGTAATATTATTATTAAATGAAAATATTAGAAAAATGGTACGGTTTAATTTTTCTAAAAAAAAAGGTGGCCAAACCCAAATATGATTGCTGTCCTGCACATTTAGTTATAAATGTTGTGTTATAAATGCAGAGATAATTATTATATCAAAAAGTTGCATTAAGATAAAGAATATCGGTAAAAAAAAATTTTTTAAAAAAAGACAAAAAATTCTCTAAGTTAATAAAGCAAATTTTGCACCTTACGCCTCGACGCGACTTTTATTTTGAAAGCCCCTGCCAGAAGTGGGACAGCCTAATGTTTCGGCACTGACGCTCGGGCTTCGGTATTATTCGTAAACTCAAGTGCCCCCCAATCCGCCGATGAGAACTGCAAGTGTTTGTACAGCTGACACACTTCCTATTTCGATCAGGTCAGTCACTCCCAGCTCCTCTCTCTACCTGTACGGTGCGCTGAACCCTGAACCTTATAGCTAACCGCAGGGTAGCCAACAGCAACAAGAGCGCTGCTACTCAGTGACAGCAAACAGGACTTCCACAGGACGCGCGGATCCACGCCCTCTGTCTCTCTCCTTGTGTTTATATTTCACTCTGAGCCCGTAAAAGTGGTTTTAACCCCGTGGAGCCGGCACCAAAGTGTCCTCCAGTGTTGTTTTGTGAGTCTGACGGACGGCACCAAGTCAAACACAGAGGGGGTGGGGGTGGCTGGGTGAGGGTGGGGGGGGGTCTGCTGTACGATCCCGTAAAACTTTATTAAAAACGGAATTAGCTTCAGAGGAGAGTTGAGTGCTTCTGTTCTCCCACCCTCTCATCTCCAAAAACGTTAGGTTTCTGCACCAATGAAGGGGAGGGAGAGGCATGCGGAGGAGGAGGAGGAGGAGAAGGACGGGGTGGTGGTGGTGGTGGAGAAGGGGGTGTTTAACAGTCCTACAACCATCTTCTGTCCCGTTTATCCGCCATATAGGCCAGCTCGGTACTGCTGTGAACTAACTTCCTGCATGTGGCTGTAGGTTGAACGGGATTTCTGGGCTGAGCGGCCACCGCTGCTGTCCATGCGTGAGTCTTTTCTCCCCCCTCCGTGGATGGTGCGGAGTAATATCATCTGGAGAGGCCGAGGCCGACATTTTACCCCGGTCCGGAGGAGCATTAACTCGGAGGGGACATCCGAGGACACGCGTTAAGGTAAAGCCCGTCTCGCAGCTTTGTGTCTTTGGGCAAATACATAAGCGTTTACGTAGTTTGGCGACCGAGAATTCATTGACAAATACTTAAAGCACAGATAGAAAAATATGAAGGCTTTTAATGGTTTTCTATGATAAAAATGGCTACTTTCACATGGATTTACACACTGGCTGCAGGGTAAAGAACTATACTTTTGAATTTGGAATAATCAATGCATCACATTCAAAAAAACATCTGGAAATATGGGATTTTTTCCCCGTATGGTATACATAACAAGTTAGCCTATATATTTATATTAAAAACAACAACAACCGGCACCTAATTACACTTTTACAACACTCTTTCACGCTCCATAATGCATTTATACCTTTTTGCGTATATTTCCCATACGCGCGGACACGCCGGATTGCTCCCAGTGTTTATTTTCTTTAATAGTTCAAACTTTACAGTTTCACGGCGACAAACCTACGTTTTATGGCGAGCACAACTTGCCTCGGCCTGTAACAACCCCCATCAATCGGCAGCAGCACCTGCAGGTGGACATACAGTAGCCAAAGTTGTTCTGAGATTTATTCTTCGTCTCAACTTTAATGTAGCAAAAGTCCGAGTCGGTGTGGACAGAAAGCAGCCACCTGACTGCTGCCGGGGCCGTTAAAATGCCGAACCCGATCCACATCGGCCGTATTAACAATTAATATTGGACATCCGGTGGCACTGCCAGCTGCGCCCCATTTTTATTGTCTGTGCGCTGAAAGGATCCCTGTTGTCTCTGCTGGATATTCCGCGAAGCGTGGTGGCTGCTTTAGGTAGGAATTTTTGCTTTTATATTGTAATAAAAAAGTAAAGTGAAAAATGCACGAGATGTGACTGTGAGGTGTGAAAGAGAAAAGAGAGAGGCTGGATGTGGAAGCGCGGCTCTTCGGCTCGCCGTGCCATGCGGGACACGCTGCTGGCTGCCACCATGGCACCTTCCCTTTCGTGCTCTGGCTCTTTATGTGCTGCTGCTGTTGTTGTATCCAGCTGTGCGGACACACAGCACCGTTATGCCCCGTCAGCTCGACTCCACCGATCGAGTCACTGATTGATTGAAAGGTTTATTCGGGAATATTGCGGACGCGCACTGGGTGGACAGGGAAGAGAGGCGAGGGGCGGGAAACGGGGCCACTTTTGCTCTCCATCGTTACGGGAAACGGAGCTCCAAGGACACGGAGAGGCGGGGGCGCATCCAGGTCGTTTTGGGTGTTTGTTCTTTTTCTTTTTTTTTCTTTGCAGTTATTCATATGTTTTAATTTTATTACTGGAGATAGGGAGATTTCCCAGGCGAGACCGAGCTTTGTCCGCCGCCCAGATTTTTGGAGCTTTAATTTGGCAAATTGGCTTCCCAGACAGACTGACAGCCAGATCGTCTCTCCTCCCTGCTCTCCCGCCTCCTCCTCGCTGTTTTCGGGCACACTCTCTGCCATCACAGCCTCTTCTTAATTTACTTTTTTCTCACTTCCAGTCTCTCCCTTTCGTGCGTAACCTCCATTCATCTGTGCAATCCGCTATCAGCCTGGAGTTTTGTTTTTGGGTTGTTTTTTTTTTTCTGTTTGTTTTGAAGAGGCCTCCAGCTGCTAAAGGTTCATTGTCTGGTCAGACTGCTCTAAATCTGCCTGTCATAATGACTTGCTTCCACTCTCACATGTGTTTGGTACTTGTTTGGTTAATAAGAATTGTGCGTTATAACCAGCTACCACTACAATACTTTTATTTTGAAAGTGTTAAAACACATTTTTGTGGAGAAAGTATAATAGTATATGCAACAAAAATAAATAATTACAGGACTATTAGAAAACTACTAAAACATAATCATGAAGTGTCATAGCTCACATTCCCCAGGCATGACGTATACTTATATACTTGCTTGCAGACTGGCATGCAGAGAGCAGCCACAGCAGGGACAAGAAGTCCTTCCTGTTGTACTTTGTTCAAGTTAGCTTGGCGTCCGCTTTAAGGATGCATGCCTAGTTGTTGCATTGTAGTGTAGCATTAAAGAACTTGAGATAATCCAAATTAATAGAGCCTGATAGAGCAGGAGCCCAAAAATTGAAATTTTGTGAGTTTTTTTTCTGGCATTGTTAGTTGTTTTGTTTTGTTTTTGTTTGTCTTTACTTTTTGTTTTTGCATGAGACTCTTTACAGCAGCCGCCATTTTGATTTCAGGCATGAAGCGAGCCACATCAGTTCTCTTTACATTGTAAAGTGAAGACCTTACAAGGTTACAGAGAAAACACCAACAATCAGACATTCCCCTATGAGCAGCATTTGGTGACAGTGGGAAGGAAGACCTCTCCTTTTGACAGGAAGTGACCTCCAGCAGTACCAGGCTCAGGGAGGAGCAGTTATTTGCAGTAGAATTTAACAGTAGCCACCTAGCAGCAGTTACTTTTAACCACCATAACCTGCTGCTTCTTACAGACATGTGGAGGCTCCTGATGTCTGTTTTAGTTATCTTTTGGAACCAGACATGGTCAAGGGACTGTACTCTGCCATAAATCCTTAACGGACCAATCAGCATGCATTAACTAGCATTCCTTGTGAGAAAAAGTAAAAGACATACCGTAAATTATCGCTGGTATATTATGAAATATGTTGTTTTTCTTTTCATTCCTGTTCATCGAGCTCCTTCTGCAGCAGCCTCACCTTAATAGCAGCCAATTCCTCGACAATGTGATTAAAAGGAAGTGTTCTTTGACGATAAATTGGCAGGCACTCAGATTTCCGCCCAGAGCCTCATTAACCCTATTCTGATGACATTCACATCACCNCACACACACACACACACACACACGCACACACACAAACATGGCAACCGAAACACTGGTGTCATGGTGATACTCTTTACCCCCACAGCCACAACGGAGTTGTACCATTTTACCATTGGCACTGTGGGAATACAGTAGGGCTGAAACTAGTTAGTTCATTAATTGGTCAACTAGTTCATCAGCTGAAAATAACCAACTCGTTTTAAATTTTGATATTATTTTTACTCTCAGGGTCGTTTTCCCAGCATGCCATTTGTATGACAGTAAATTGACTATCTGCATTCTTTATTGTGGGTTGGGAAAACAATGCATCACTCTGGAATGCAGGAGTGGATTTTTTTTTTTTCTTCACTAGTTTCACACTCAACAATTGAATAAACAAATGCCAGATGAATCAGTAACACTCAGATGAATCTGTTGCAGCTCTTGAATGTACTGTCTATGTGTTTTGGTAGGGTACATAATGGCATGACACACATTCTTCTGAATCCTCTGCCCCGTGTTACATAACAAGCTGTTGCAAGGATATGGGTTCAGTTTTATTTTGCATTTTCTGTGCCCACACAGTGTTCACACAGGATAATTGCTCCAGTGCATTTATAATAGACTAATAGAAAAGTCAGCTCTAAGTGTACATAAGGCTGGAAATGGCTGCAATTACTGTAGGTTGGGAAGGCATTAAAGGTCCTCTGTGGCAGAGGGGGCCATAATGAGGAAAAGTAAAATTCGTCATGCACAACCTGCACTACATGAACCATTTTCTTACTGCAGTGTGCATGTTAGCATCTATATATTTACTTTGTCAGTTTGCGTCCAGTGTTGTTGCATAAGCCACATTTGTGTTGGCATCCACTTCCCTTGCGGAGTCTTGTTTACAAAGGGCTAAATGCATCGTTGGCTGGATGTAAAGCCTATGGTTATTGGTTGGTGTTGATTTTTTGTTTTCCTGTTGCCTCCCTGTGAACTCTGTGAATGTGTTTATGAGCAAAGAGACCTTTGGACCATTCCCTATATTGAACCAACACACACACACAACAGGATTTCTTAGCTATTATTGCACAAAGGCTCCTATATCAGCCGCAGTGTGAACAAATATAAATACCAGTCTGTTTGGTGTATCTGTTTCATTGTGTAAATTTCCCTTGTAGAGGCAGCAAATAGCTAGAGGAGCACTGTGTTCACATAAACAAGATTAAAGGAAATGGTAAATACTACGCCATCGAAGGGAACAAATTTGCATGTGTAGTTTGCTCCTGTTTGCACTATAAGACAAAATATCACAAATGTTTCTACCAACAACAGAGTGAAAGTAGCTTAGTGGCCTACTAGAAGTCACTCTAATTCATCATATTCAAAAGCACTTTTACTTCTTTTTGTTCTAAGTGCAGAGATGTTTAAAACTGGTTCGACAATAGAGCGCTGTCGTCGATAGAAGCGAACCGCTTCCTTAATAATCTACACAGCTTTAACCCTTAGCGCAAACTCCTGGAGCTTCGTATTTAAAACAGGCTTTTAGTGCTGTACCTTTGTGATAAATCACGTGTATCCCTTATTCATTTGCAGAAAGCCAGGATTATTATATTTGTTCCACACATTGGTTATCAGCATCAGAGCTCTGTGTGTGTCTGATAAGTGTTTGTGTACACAGTATGTTGGTAGCTGGCTTGCCTCGTGTGCCAAATACCAGTTTTCCATTTGGTGTGCCAAGGCAGTGTCATAACCGCCCAGCCAATCCTCATTTCCTCATTCTTGTGTGCCTGAGGTCAATCCACAGAGAACATATTATGGCATTGTTCTCTAACGCTGAACCGGGTCTGTGTGAGCTGCTTTCTCTGGCTTTTCCACAGGTACTGAACAGTAGGTCTGCATTGTTCGTGCACTGTGCGTTATGTTGCTCGGTGTTTCATCATGTTGCCATCTGAAAGGAGCCCGGTGTATTCAGTGCTTGCAGTGCGACCTCCTCTCTTCTCCTTTAAGGCAGAATCACAGTTTTGGTTACACAAATATTAATGAACGCAGCAGCCGAAAGCAGGGTGAGCGGTCAGGTTCAGCCACATTAGCCGGCGCTAAAGAAGCAGTTCTTTAGTGGACCTGTACACTACATTAAAAGATAAGGCTGGCTTTATTCTTAAATGTTCTTATTGTGAACAGGAAAGCACCAAACCAACAATGAACTAATCCTAGAAAGGCTTTTTCCGTGTTTCTCTGCGCCACTGTTGCTCATAAACAATTAAAAACACATAAGTGAGTCACACTGTTGTACTGAGACGTGCGTCGTCAATATTCCGAAGATACTCTGTGTAGTTTATTTAATCATGCATGCAATCTGTGTACCCCTGTGGCCTCAACAAATGCACTATTTCTTCCTGTTTAATGTTGGAGTAGGCAGAAATCTATAAAGGCAAAGAACTCACCCACCTGTCCTGCACCTCTCGTCTCTCTTCCCTTTCTATTCTAAGCCCCTCCAAACAGACGAGTACCTGACACATGCTTCATGTGGCCACAAATAGGTCAATGCTGACTTTTGACTTTATACAGGATGTGAACCCCGCTCTCCCAGGTCAGAGTCCATATGGACTTTTTTACTTCCTGGGTTGCACTGATCAGATGTCTGTCCAGTCTAAAAGCTGCGCCGCATATTGGTGCCAATGTGCTGATTTATTCAATTATGTTTAACCCGTCTGCAGCGGTGCACCAGTTGCTAGCTGGTAAAATGAAGGAAACCGGGGCGCCTGGCTGGCTTAGTGGTGCAGCCCGTCGCCAATTTGCCCGCGTGTCTTCCCCTGTATCTTTCCCCCATTTCCTGTCTCTCTCCACTGTCACAAAAAGCCGCTGTGGCCAAAAATGCAAAAAAAAAATTTGAAGGAAACTAACAGCAAAGGGTCAACACTTTTTTTTGTACAGTGCTGTGCAAACGTCTTGAGCCAGCCCTCATGTCTTCATAATTTGCTTCCAAGGAGCCAGAATTTCTTGTATGTTTTTTTTAAAGTGGTCTTGAGAAATATTTTCCCGGCTTTCTGAAATACTTTCAAAGTTTTTCTTTGGTCATTGGCTGCTTTTTCACTCATTTTCAGTCTTTGTATCTGACCATTTTCAGAGGAATGCCTTTTTTGTATGTTAAGCCACTTAAACACTGACCTGTGACTCACTTAAGCATAAAAGGCATCTAGCACAAGGAGTGAACCAGTGTTGTGTCTACACATAACAGACAACTTAGTGACAGACAAAAGAAGAAGTGGCAGGCCTAAAAAAAACTTTCTACAGCAGAGAATTGTATCTGAAAATCATGTCCTTAAGAAACAGGAAAAAATCCTGACACAGGACTGTTTAATGCTCACCAAAGCCTCAGCAGAAATGGTCTTAGTGAAGGGGTGGCGATACATGTGTGTGAGGAGGTGCAGATACCCAGCCCAAGGTATCTGGAAGGTATTGGAACTGGAGAAAGGCTGGATGGGTCCACACCTACTTTATACTTACTGCCTGGTCTGGCTTGAAAAGACGAGTGATTTGTCGTCAGCATCAGAACACTTCAGCAGCTGAAAGGTTACATAGGATTTTTTTCCATAGTATTGAGGATATTATTGAGGTTTTGTTGAACTTCTTTCTGAATATTGATATTAGTATAACAAGGAATGAACCAGTCAGGTAGTTAAGAGAGTATAGAAAGATGGAATATTCATCCTATATATGACAAAAGATGGAACATTAATTTTATCCTTTAAAACAGTTTCTAATAAGGAGCTCAAGGGTACTGACTCCCTTTTTTTTGTTTGTTCATGACCTTGGCAGTCACGATAAAAGCTAACACATCTGAATTCAACTCATCAGCTCAGCTAAACTAGCTTGCTTTGCACAATTTCCCATTAGCTGGACAAGAGCTAATATTCAGTGTTGAGGATATTGGCTTCCTCCTGCCCTGCATACTTCAGCCTTTGATCCCACAGCATTACAAAGCATGAAAACTGGGTTATTGACAGTTTTAACCTAACTAGTGAAATTTTGCCTTTGAGAGATGATTCGCTCTAATCTTTAGCTTATCTATCTAAGCTCTTCTCTTTTCCAGCTCATTGATCCTCATCCTGTGCTGGTCAAGTAATATTTACCAAGTGAACATCAAAGCTTTCCTTTAGTGCGCATAGCAGTGAAATGAGAAGTGCTGGAGAATCACATGAATGCTTTGCTGCACAACAGAATTCAGCCTTTATCTAGTGCATGAAAGCGTTTGCATTTGCTGTTTTAAACGCTCATTGTTGGCGGATCTTTCTCAGGAAGTGAAATGTCCTACATTTCTGCAGCAGCAGCAGCGTGTTTTTGTTTTTCTTTTTTCATGTCAAATGAATGGATGTATTAATAGAAAACTAGCCAGCTAATGTAAGTAACAATGGCTCCCACTGTTGAACAGACAACAAAGAGCTCCAAACTCGTTAAGGTTTCGCTTCACAAACACAAAATATATTAAAAAAGCATCACAATAAACAAACAAAACTGAATTTCACAGATTGCGTCTGTGAAATGTTTCCTGTCAGAGAAGCACATTCGTCTAAGAGATCTGTTATTAAAATGACAGATTTTAAAACCTGCGTTCTATCATCTGTACTGCTGTCATCTCTTTTTATTGTGCCGATCAAACAAACTAAAATCTGTAGCGGCAAACAAACAACTCGTGCTGCATCAAGCCAATAAAACAATCTAAGGCTTATGTAACAATGCAACTTTTTTTTGTTCGTATTACGTATTGCATCCCTAGGTTTCATTGTCATGCTGACTTGCTTCTGTCTTTATTGCTTTTTTTTCCTTCAGGCTGAGAAATTGTGAGCTGCGACATGTGAAAAGAGCTCAACCCCTTGACCCACTGACCACTCAATCTCAGGTAAGTACTTTCTTTCATATTTCTTTGCCTCCTTTTTATCTTCCTTTACTTCAATCTGTGTGATGAACTCTTCTTTCCCTCTCCTGTATCCGCTGGTGACATCTCGTGTTTTTGCAGCAGAACTCGCACACACTCACGTTGGGACTGCGACCTGACACCCTCCTGCCTCGGGCATGCCTCAGGTAAAGTAGGAAACCTACAGTCGCTCTCACCCATCACCTCCGAATGATTGTCTTCCTTGACTATGCTGGATTTGTACCTTACTCTGTGTCTGTGTGTTTTACCTCCTCTTCAGCCGGGTATGAATGGGATGGAGCCTGCATTTGGCGAGGCCTACGGAGGGCATAGGGGTCTCCTGAGCCCCTACCCTCTGGCCATGTCGCCACAGGGAGGCAGGACAGAGTACGACCAGGTAAGACAGCACAATGTGGACGGAGCCACAAATGACCAGAGTCACGGAGCTTTTAGCGTCACCTTGGTTAGCAAGTGTGCAGGCCACTTAGACATATTAATAGCCAGCTAATTTTATTTGGTGACTCACTGTAGCAATTTTAATTTTAATTTATCAGGTGAAATGAATGATGTTGTCAGTGATTGATTTATTAGTGGACAGTCCCCCTTGCTCTTATTTTGAAAGTTCAGGTTATTGACTGGCTTGCTGGCCAGCTTGCTGTCAATGCAGTCGTGCTTCAGCTGCTTCCCCAGAGAAGATTTCATCCTGATGTCAGATGGATTCCAGATCCACCATCTGCACCTGGTGATAGTAGTCTTTCCTCTGCTCTGGAAATCTGCTATGAGCTCTAACCAGAACCTGCAGCAGGTGGAAAGCTGGTTCATGTGTGGCTATGCCAAGCTCACTGAGGCTGCAGAACAGAGCAAGGACTGTCATCACCAGCACCGCTCCTAAAGAGTGCAATCAGATTTTGTCCATAAAACAAGAGACTCACTGGAGCAGCAGCTCATTAGATTTCTTGGTTATAAATTTGCCACCCCTGCCAAAATAGAACCTAAATATTAGTGATTAGTGGACAGCGCACAAGTCCTTAAAATGTATGATGTATTTTGAATTTGTTTTTTTAAGAATAACAAAATACCTCTTTTTTTTTGTTATTAATACCACAGGCTTGATAATGTTTGGATCATGAACCATAAAATAAATCAAAAACATTATTTTGATATGTTTCCAAATCACTTGCTTTTTAACCATTACAGCTTTCATTAAACCAGCGTGTTTTATCCAGGCATTCACATTGCTAACTAGTAGAAGCAACATAAGCACATGGCTAATTAGCATTTCATGACATGCACACATTATAAATCAAAATAAATCTAGTTAAATAGATGCTCAGGTAAACTGTATTTTTATGATAAAGCCTTTCTAAAATATTATTAGGCTATCTACTGTGAGGAAGTCATCCTTCCGTTTTCCTGCCATGACTGTCACATAATCCTCCTCCTCTGTCTGTGTGTGCGTTGATTCATTAAGCTGCTGCATGTCTCCTCTCTTTAATGTCTTATCATGCCTCTATTAGGAGTATAATGAAAGCTCAACAGCAGTAACTGCAGTGGCAGAAGGTCAGGTGGTCAGAGTGTGGCGGAGCAGGAAGATGTAATTGGGACGCGAGACCGTTGATGTTTGTATTCTGCATTTGGTCTCGGCTTCAAGACCGTTATATCTCTAACACTTATATATGTATATATAATACATACAGTACCAGTCAAAAGTTTGGACTCACCTTCTGATTCAGTGGTTTTTCATTATTTAAAAATTGCCTGCATTTTAGATTAACACTAAAGTCATCCAAACTATGAAGAAATACATATGGAATTATTTAGTAAACAAACCAGAAAATATTTTATATTCTTCAAAGTAGACACCTCTTGCTTTGATAACAGCTTTGGCATTTTCTCAGTCAGCTTTGTGAGGCAGTCACATGGAATGGCTTTCAGTAACAGCTGTGCCTGTCAAGAGTTCATTTCTTGAGTTTCTTGCCCTCTTAATGTGTTTGAGACCATCAGTTGTGTTGTAGAGGTAGAGCTGGTATACAGTGACTAGCCCTATTTGAGCAATGTTCTAATCCATACTATGGTAAGAACTACTCAACTAAGTAAAGAAAAACAACAGTCCATCTTTACTTTAAGAAATGAAGGTTAATCAATCTGAAAATTTCAAGAACTTTGAAAGGCTCCTCAAGTTCAGTTGCAAAGACCATCAAACGTTATGATGAAACTGGCTCTCATCAGGACCGCCCCAGGAAAGGAAGACCAAGAGTTTCCTCTGTTGCACAGGATCAGTTCATCAGAGTTACCAGCCTCAGAAACCACAAGTTAGCAGCACCCTAGATAAGAGCCCAGCTAAATGCTTCACAGGGTTCAAGTTGCCACACACACATCTCAACATCAATTGTTCAGAGAAGACTGCGTGAATCTGGACTTTATGGTCGAATTGCTACAAAGAAGCCATTTCTAAGAAAGAACAAGTAGAAGAAGAGAATGGCTTGGGCCAAGGAACACAAGGACTGGACATTAGACCAGAGGAAATCTGACCTTTGGTCTGATGAGTGCAAATTTGAGATTACTGGTTCCAAGGCACACTGCCATCCCATCTGGTTTGCACTTAGTGGGACCATCATTTGTTCTTCAACAGGACAGTGACCCCAAACACACCTCCAGGCTATGTTAGGGCTATTTGACCAAGAAAGAGGGTGATGGAGTGTTGCGTCAGATGACCTGGCCTCCACAATCACCTGATCTAAACCCAACTGAGATGGTTTGGGATGAATTAGACCGCAGAGTTAAGGCAAAGCAGCCAACAAGTGCTCAGCACCTCTGGGAACGCCTTCAAGACTGTTGGGAAACCATTTCAGGTGATGACCTCATGAAGCTGACTGAGAGAAAGCCAAGAGTGTGCAAAGCTGTAATCAAAGCAAAAGGAGCCGACTTTGAAGAATCTAAAATCTAAAACATATTTTGGATTGTTTAACACTTTTAAGTTTACTACATGATTCCTTATGTGTTCCTTCACTGTCTGGATGACTTCAGTGTTAATTTACAATGTAGAAAAAAAATAAAAATGTTGAATGAGAAGGTGTGTCCAAACTTTTGACTGGTGCTGTATACATTATATACAGTATATTTAGTCAGTAATGTGCAAAAATCATGTCTTACTTGGGTTCTTGGGTTTCTTTCATGTAGCATCTCATTTATCAACAGTCAGTGTATGTGGGCCAGGTGTGAAATAATCCTGACAGGATTACCGCACTGGGGGAGGGTGGGTAATTTTGCTAAAGGCGTTTTTTTTTTTTCCACAGACTTAATCTGACCTGTTAGAGTAGCAGAAGCACATTCATATTTAAAATTGCTAGTATATGCTGTCATTTGATATATAATATAAATAATCTAATATGACTTAAAAGTTAGAGTTTATTTTTTGTCACAAATCAGCCATTTAAGTGACATTTATCTCTGTCCCCTTTTAGAGTGTGCTCCTTATGTTGGGCTCCCCAGCATTGCCAAGGAAACGGCCCTTTGAGTTGCTAAGCGACCTGGTGGACGATGGAGGCTTTGGCGAAGACCTGCACCCAGAGCGCTGGGATGTGTCTGCGCTGGATGAGATGGCCCGCTACACCAAGCTGGGCCTTGGGGTCGGAGGAGAGCTGCTGCCCTGCTCCGAGGAGGCTGTGCTGATGGGCTGCTGGGGTAGGAGCCATGAGGACGAGGAGGATGAGGAAGAGGAGAGGAGGAGGAGGAACAAACATGCAGGCCCTCCCGTCACCCAGGAAGTCCAGAACACTGCTGCTGGAAAGGAGGAAGACAAGGAGGAAGGGTGTATCTCTGTTGCCAGGATAACAGAGTTATGTGTTTCAGGAAGAGCGACTGGAGGAGGGCAGGATGAGGGGTTGTCAAGGGAGCGTACGGTGGAGGTGTATCAGGTGGCCCAGGAGGAAGAGGAAGCGGCAGCAGCTGCAGTAGGACTGGCTCTGGAGCACTGCAGTGAGGAGCACAACTACTCCCTGAGCCAGGGAGGGGAGCTGGGGGCAGGACCTGGTCACAACTCCGAGACAGAGCAGGTGGCAGAAAATCCGCAAGAAGTGCGGGGCAGGGATGAAAGCCAGGCGCAGACTGAACTGAAGCTGGAGGAAGAGGACGAGGACGAGGAGCAGGACGAAGAAGAGGACGAGGAGGAGGAGGAGGAAGAGGAAGAAGGAGAGGAGGGAACAGAGGAGACGGTGGTGGAAGCTGAAATCTCGAGCTCCTCTGAAACTGAATGTGGTGAGTTCTGGCTTTAGTTTGACTCCGTGCGTGCGTGCGTGCGTGCGTGCGTGCGCGCGTATGTGATGGCGAGGACATCTCGGCTCATCGCAGCGCGGCCAGCAGCCTGTCTGCCCACACATTTGTTCTGTCTCCAGTCCAGACGAGACCTCAAACCGTCTCGCCTGACTTGGTTGGCTGAGCAGCGGCACATGTGATACCAAATTTTTGCGGGTGTAATTCCCAGACATCACACTGCTTCAGTGGCTACAGTGTTACTGTTATAAAATGGCTTTGAGGTCTGAAGTGTCTTTGTGTATTGAAATACCATCTGTAACAGGCACGCTGCTTCGTCTTTAGGATGAGGCGGGGCGGGGGGTAGCTGAGCATGTTAAATAGGGTATGAAAGTTGGTACAGATTGTTAAACAACCATTAAGAAGAACTGGATTTCTAAGCAGCTTCAAAAGCAACACAAACATGCCGGCTACTGACTGCAGCATTCAGCTGGTGGCTCATTAAAAACCATTTTTCTTGCCTCATTATTTCTTTACAGCCCACTTATCTCTCATTCACAAATATCAAAGGTACGTAGTACAACTCAAAAGCTCACTTGATCAGTTAAATCTAAAACTGTTTTTGGAATTATTTAACTGTGAAGATGCCAAACTCCTGCAGATTTTCTGCTTCTCCATTTTATGTAATACAAATAGTTACCTTTGATTTTCAGACTGTAGTGGTGGACAAAACAAGGACTTTAAAGCTGTCGCACTGGGTTCTGGGAAATTTGGCATTTTATAAAATTCATTTAATATTGAGTTATTGCTGCTAGAGCACTTTGAGTGCTCAAGTAGAGTCAAGAGGTGCTATATAAGAACCAGTGTATTTACCATTTGCTGTTTTCTTGCTGCATCTTTGACCTTTGACCTCCTTACTCACTGTGTGTTCAGGATGATTTTGCCTGCCAAAAAAAAAGCATTGCTTTGACAGTAATTAAAAAAACAACAATCAAGCAAACTTTTCTGTAATTACTGCCAAACGGGGGATTCAACGTTTCCAGTCCTACCAATACAGATACCCCGGCTTTGGATAGCTGCCAATACTGAGTACCAGAGTTATTACACATGTGTGTTTTCTAATTAGATATTTTTAGTTTTTTTTTTAATTTTCAATGCACTTTAGTTTCAGTTGGATTCTGGAGTGAGTTTGCTCATTTCAGTTTAGTTTTTGCTGTTTGAAAATGTTAGATTTTGTTTAGTTTTCATTCATTTCATATCAGTTTTTGTCTTTTTAGTTATTTTTAGTAATATGGGGGGTGTTTGTTAGGGACAGATCTGAGAAACTCAGAATAGGTATTGCATTACAGGCAGATATTATTGTACATTTCTAAACTGATTTTATTTAGTTTTGTGGGTGTTTGTGTGGGTTTCCTCCAGTGAATCCGGTTTGCTCCCACAGTCCAAATGCAGTTGCTGGGATTTGGTTAACTGGTGATTCTAAATTGTCCATAGGTGTGAATGTGAGTGTGAATGGTTGTCTGTCTCTCTGTGTTAGACCTGCTGGTGACCTGTACAGGGTGTACCCTGCTTCTCGCCCTATGTCAGCTGGGATAGGCTGCAAAATAGGTGCAAAATATGGTTACGCTTGCTTTGGTTGCTTGGTTATATTCCTCTTTAGTCTGACAAAGCCGACATACAACCTTTCTTTTTTTTTTTTTTTCTTCAAATATCAAAGTAATGCAGAACAGCTGGTTAGCACTGCTGTCATCTGTTTACTTTGCCTCTCTCTCTCATTTACAACTTCCATTTTTAGCTCAGCTGTTGATGACAGATGGGAGTCCGGAGAGCTGCTCTGGTACGGAGTCGTCCAGCAACTTTTTGCTAAATTCGACAATAAAAAAAGAATAATATATTTATTTTAGTCATCGGATTTATTTGCACTTGCTTCATTTCAGCTCAGTGTGAGAGTCTTTACTGCACTTTGCTGTCATTTGTGGTTGCAGTAGTTTCTCTTCTTTACTGTGGAGCTGACTGTAGACAGGCGATGTGTTATTCTATTTAAGGACAATCTGTTTAGTTACCATAAATGCAGTGAAAGTTTCCTTGCAAGTGTCAAACCTAAAATAACATGAGAGACAGAGTGAAGCCAGCAGGGAAAGTCCTGTCAAACTGAGCTTTTCACTCAGCTTCAAGTGAGTTAACTAAAGTTTGCACTTAAACCACGCTGCAAAGAAGCAAAAACTGCTGGAGCAACAGGTGTGAAAACCCATAAACTGGTGTTGGTGTTTGCGTCCTCCATGCTGTCTTAATATATGAACAGTGCACTGGTCCTGTAGAGTGCAACAGTTCCCACCAACTTTTATAAGGGTTCCCATTTAGGAACTGAATTTTCCTCTATTGAAATTTCAGTAAATCCCTAAACCAACCTGCTATAGGGTGAATCATGACCACAAAAAGATTTGACTTGGATTTTAAAACGGCCAATTTAGAATCATTAATTAACTCGACTCATGCGTGTCTTTGGACTGTGAGAGGAGGCTGGAGTACCCAGAGAGCCGATGCAGGCACAGGGAGAACACGCAAACTCCACACGGAGGCCTCAGCTGGCCCGTGGATTCAACCTTCCTGCTGTGAGGTGACACTGCTAACCACTGCACCACCATGCTGCTTGTTGTATAATAACAGTTTTGACCATATTTTGTAGTGTGTGTGTGTGTGTGTGCGTGTGCGTGTGTAGTAAAGTATAGCCTAGTTATCCATACACAACTGAGTGTTTGTCCCTGACTGCAGTCTCTGCTTTGGTGGTTTCTGAAGTTTCATGCTCAGTAAGCGACCTGACATTGGTGGGTTTACAGATTTCCATGGTAACAGTGACCTCCAGCAGTCTGAGACATCACTGTTTCAAGGTAGGATTGTGGGTAGAGTCGTTTTTTTTTTTTGCAACATTGTGAATAAAATGTTGGTTTGTTTGTTTTTTTAATTACAAAGCTGTCACTGGGTTGTAGCTGGTAGTAAGTCTACTTTGGATGGTTACCACTTTATGGCTCATAATCAAAATCCCTATTGAGAATATTAATGGGATTTTCACTTCCGGATCATCACTGCTGCGATCCATAGGCGGTCCTTTATATTGAGACTACGCTGTATGTTAATAAAATGCAATTTGCTGCCATTTTTCTTTAGGTTTGCTGCATGGCTGTGACTAAAATGAATGCAGTGTTGTTGAGTCTAATTTCAGTGGATTTACTGGTGAGAATTTTTAGAACAGCTTCAATATCGTCACTGTTTATTGCCTTGATGTTATACGGCTGTTATTTACTCTGCAGCTGACTGTTTTGATTAGATGGAAGTGAAGAAAGTCAGCTTTTCAAATGTCACTCTGGTTTACTGATAAAGAAAGGAGCTTTTATTGTATTTCAAAGCTCTCCCAAGTATCTCATGCAGTTGTGGGGATGTTTATGCTGGTGGAAATTTGAAAAAAATCGTGGAGGTCTTAATAGGTCGGCACAATATAAATTATTTGTTCATTCTTGCTATTGCACAAAATGAACTAGTACCATGACTTGCAAAATCCTGCTTACAATCCAGACAGTAAATAGGCAAACTCTTAGGTTTGCACAAATAAGCGTATTATTGGACTAATTCATGGATTTTTATTTTTTTTTTATGTACCCAAAAGTATTACAAAAATATCACTCAGAATTCCTGGATTGGCCACAACACACAGTCAGTAGTTGCCTGAATCACGGGCTTGCTAAATAAATGTGTGCTTTGATTTGGTCTATGACGTGCTTTCAACAGTTAGCTTTTTGTGTTGGCAGGTAAAAGATTCTGTCAGGTCATATTGTGAAGGGAAGTGAAGGATTCAGACGTTCAGAGCTTAATGACTTTCATTTTTGTGCTAATTAACATTCAGACTAACAGGACTGAATTGAAGGCTTCTTGGCAGAGTTAATATAATGCTGTAATGTAACAATTAAGCACATTAAAGCAGCCTAATCCCTCAGTAATGAACAGATGAAGTCACTGTTTGCTGATAGCACAGAGCATCATCTAAACCCTTTAATGTGAGAAGAGTTGTTATGCCCAGACTACAGGCTGTGAAACATAAGCACGTATACTATGTAAACTGACTTCTCTTCAGATTAGCATCTTTTCCCAGGCTCTTTCCTCTGATCGTCCTCGCGTTAGATAAACAAATCTCAGGCGTCTAGTTGCAAGGTAATGGAGAGGTCGATGGCTTCCTCTCAAAGAGTGATCCGGGTCATATTTCGACTGTCACAAGACACAATTGTTGCTCCCCATTGTTCCTGTGGCGTGTGTTTGTGTGTGTTTGCCCTGTTGAGCTATTATTACCATTAGCCCACAGCGATGGCAAAGGACTGGATAATGGATTGGAAGAATGTGCTATGTACTCACCAAGGTTGATGGTGGTTGAGTGAGTTTAGGAGACTGGACAAAAAGCTGAGGAGTGTATTCTGTGTGTGTGTGTGTGTGTGTGTGTGTGTGTGTGTGTGTGTGTGTGTGTGTGTGTGTGTGTGTGTGTGCGTGCGTGCGTGCACGCAGAAAACCATGGAGCAGAGTTGAGAGGAGAGTGCAGACAATGGTGTTATCTGCAGACAGGACCAGACACCATGATGTTACATAAGCTGTCTGTGTGTCTGTGTGTGTGTGTGTGTGTGTATGTCTGTGTGTGGACTGTCCACCCCTGAATAAAAGCAAGGGTAGGACTTCATGGTTATCATGTTCAAGTCTGATTTAATCACAGTAGAAACAGCTGTGTTCATTGTGGCGGCGTGTTCTTTCCTTTTTGAACGGATCTGCGGCGGGTTCGAAGAAGAATCTCTTCTCTCCTCGTCCTGCTGGAGCTTTGCACGCTGTATTATTTATGATGCCATTATTCGTGGCTCTGCACGCTTGAGGCTAATCTTCTGTGACGTCTTTGTGTGAAACAGCATACGTGTGTACAGTTCTGGCTGCTGGTGGCTTTGTCATGAGAACATACAGCGTGTGTTTTTTTGGATTTGGGCTCTCAGCATGAGCTCATACCAACCAAACATAAACATGAATAGCTGTCAGGTATGATTGGGGCTCATCTGTCATTTCACTTGCTGGGTATTTCTCTTCTAATAAATATTGCATATATGGCTGTCAGTGCGGTCCACCTCCGAGATTCTGTTTTCTTCAGAATACTGTGGCCTGGAGCATTGATGCCGAATTTGGATTATTTCATCAAGTGATTCTGTTGCAACATCTGAAGGAGATTAAAATAATGAAGATTTAATTTTTTCAATGCTAATTTTACCCGATCTATAGGGAACAGTGTCTGCTTTGAGGCATTCATGGAACCAGCAGGAATTCTTCCAGTCATTCTGGAGATGCAAAAAATATTTTCTAATGTGAGCTGAGGCTCGTGAAGCAGCTGTTGTAGCTGTAGGTTTTTATTATGGTTTAAAGCATTTCTTACATTTCTATGGAGCCGTTATGAAGCTAGACGTGAGTAACATTTTTTTTTTCCCCAGAAGGCCAAACATACTTGGATGAGGAAAGTGAAGGGCAATATATTGGATGATTGAATTGGGCAGGGGGTATTTTATAACTGCAGTGTCATTTAGCAAAATTATACTCATAAATTAAACTGCAGCTCTTCTATGAACACTCAGAAAGTCAGAGGCAACACAACCGCTCTCGCACAGGCTCTGCCTGGGCTCCGCTGCGCGCTGAAGTCTATCGAGTAAGTGTGCCTCATTCTGAGCTACAGCAAGAGCTTCAGTTTTATTTAGCATGCTCGCTGAATCTTGTGACAAACTAACTGAGTTTGCAACCGCGAGGTGAACTGAAGCGTGATTGTTACTGCTGCTGAAAAATAACACAACCCATAATTATCTGGAACAAAGAACTGAAAAGGTTGTGTCTGATGTTATTATCCGGGCATCATCTGGTCAAAGATAATGCATGTGCTGTGATTTGCTGCTATATTAACATGTAAAATGATCACTGAGAGAGAAAGTTAGAATCAACAGAAGGTCCCATACTCAGTTCTCAGGGCACAGACTGTGGGGATACAGCTGCTGTGCAGAGAGCAGTGGGAATGCAGTGGGATTTCTTGATTACAATGTGGCTAATTAGCAAGTTTGAGGTGAACTGAAGCGTGGTGATAGTGGTGTCATATACCCGCGGTAGATATTTGCCATATTTATGTGAGAAAACATTTGAATTGCAAAACTGAAAAGCAAATACCTGCACAGTGAATGAACACAATGTTTCAACTCAGCCTCAGCTCAGGCACCCACTGGCCAGTTTATTAGGTTTATCAGGTTTTTCCTTCAGAACTCCCTTACTTCTCCCGGACACAGATTCAACAAGGTGCTGGAAACATTCTTCTGAGATTTTGCTCCATATTGACATGATCATCACATGAGCATCACATAAATCTCCTGCTCCACCACATCCCAAAGGTGCTCTACTGGATTGAGATCTGGTGACCGTGGAGGCCGTTTGAGTGCAGTGAACTAATTTTCGCGTTTAAGAAACCAGTTTGAGATGATTGGAGCTTTGTGACATTCCATCTGAGTCTGCTGGAAATAGCCATCAAAAGCTGTCAGGAACAATACTCCGACCGGCCCGCCTCGCACCAACAACCATCTCACATTGTCAAAGTTGCTAAAATCACCTTTCTTCCCCATTCTGATTCTTGTTTTGAACTTCAGCAGGTCATCTTGACCATGTCTTGCTAATTTGATATTTCTGTCAATGAACAGTTCAGTAAGGAGAGAACATTAAGAGGAACTGAACATGATTTATTGATATACAGAATTCAATTAAGCTATTTGGCAATTACACTTCGTTGGCTCATGGAAGCAGAACGCAATCCTAGCGGTGACAGGAATTAGGGCAGGACCCCCAGGAGTCTAGACACAGGTCGAAGTGAATATAAAGATGGAGGCTGGGATGATGCACTGAGAGACTTGGGTGAGGTGGTGATGGGGAGGAGGTGGGCTGCATTGAATTAGTCTGCTGGGAACAATGACAGGTAAGCAGTGAGATTTAAAGTATGCAGAGTGGAGGCTGATTGGATTGAAGAAGGCGGGCAGAAAGATGATTGGGCTAGAGCAATGATGTCAGCTTTGAGTTTGATAGCATGGGAAGAAGTGATGTGAAGAACAAACTAGCAGCCAAACACCCATGAAAGCAGACAGAGGAGTGAACGCAGATCTTTATGCATAAGCTTCATTTGAGCAGGTGTACCTAATACAGTGGCTGCTGAGTGTAGCTCACTAATGAAAGACAGTACGTTAGGGAAATATTTCTTATTTGTAGCGCTACAATGGTAATTGTCAAAGTCAAATTATGAAAATGTGAGAGCCAAAGTGATCACAGTTGCCCCAGAGTATTCCTGCTGCGCTTCATTTGGTAGATATAAAAAGTAATGATGCCCACTATTTTAGAAAATATCATAAAATTTGTGTTAAAACAAACCCTTTGATGGTTCAGCAGTTATGCCACTTGTATTTATAGTTACATGTAATTTAGTGCAGTGGAATCCAGCCAGAAGATAAGACTGCACAAGATAAATAGAAACAAAACAAAACAGAAACTAGCATTTGACACAGTGCTGACGGGCACAAAAAGTCAGAGCATTACACAAAACTTTAACCCACGCATATGTCTGTTTGGATGCAGCACCAGGGGGAATTCAAGGAACCGACAGAAGCGCTTCCGAGCCTTTTGGAGATTTAAGTTTTTATGAAGCGCTTTGTTTTTGGCTGCTTTCCGCACTCACCTATATTTGTCATAAAATATATTGTTCTAGTGTCTGTCAATGCATTTAATGTTTCTTGCAAAGATTATGTTTCTGATGATTTTATGCCATTCTCTTCCATGCTGTTTGTTGTCTTACTTTAAAAAAAAAAGCATTACCTATATCAACATCATGAAAACGGTGTTGAAATGACTGTGAACTGTGAAGTCTTTCCTACATTAGCACTTTAATAGAAAACTCTTTGCATATTTGTACCTCTAGAGGTGGAAGCAGAGCCCGCCAGACAGCCGGGCGAGCGACCGTCGAAGCGTCGCTGTTTCTGGGAGTACAGGCGTGCTCGGGAGTCAGCCACGAAGAAGAAACTGGGCGGTGACGTCCACTGGTCTCTCTCCTGGAGCTCCAGCACTCTGCCCAGCACACTGTACCGCCGAGAGGGTGAGAATACAGCGTGACTGCACCGTGCTACTGAATAAAACCCCTTAATTGTGGTTGTTTCATTTAAAAAAAAAATTAAGTCAGAAAAGTTACCAGATTATGAAGTGAAAATTGTTTTTATACGGTTGTTTCTTTGGGGCAGACACTTTTGAAATGCTGGTGACCTAATTATTAAAAAGATAATTGTCGGATTGATAAGTTCAGCCCTAATCACAGGGCTGAACAGAAAGTTTAGCAGCAGGAATCATTAACCCGACGTGCACACAGCGGCTGGGAGCGTCCCATTTCTTTTGTCTCCTGTGACACAAATCAGATCTGGACCCTCAGGCGTGTGGCCTACATACAACTTTCATGTCAAAATGTGAATTTTTCAGCATTCCTCTCATAAGAGAATCTCACGTCAGGCTCAACAGTAGCTGTGCAGCAATGCGACAGCCTGTGTTATGTAATACAAACCAGTGTGACAGTCCTTTAAACTTAGTGCGGTCCAGCCACTTAAATAGTAAGAGTCAGTACTGCCATATATGCTTTCTGCAAATACTGTGTAATTCTATCAAATTACTGGATGCAGTAATCATGAATGTGTATTTTCAACCTGGTTAAAGCTTCAAATAACAATGTCAGGCATTGTACAGTAATTCCTATGGGACATCCCTGTGAGGGTTTTTCTACTCTTGGCTCTGTATGATGTCACAGAGAGCAGATAACTCTAATATGGTCATTTCTGGAAAAAAATTAATAAAAAAACAGCTCTTGTAGGGAGCACAGAAGCTCCACCCACACGATTTCCAAATCTTCTATTTATGAGGGGCAACCAATCAGAAGAAAGTTGGTTTAAATAGCTGTTATAATAGCAGGGCTTAAAGGGGAGGGGCTAATGGCAGAGCTAGAATGCCTTGTTTCAGATAGTGGATGAACTGAGGGGTGTCCAAGTAATGATTATTTTAAACTTCTCCATAAGAGTTGTGCCTTGTACAGCCGTTAATCCACATTTCCCTGTAACCTGTAACATGCCGGAGTTTAGATTTTAGAGATTTGGGATCCTGACAAGAAGACCAGGTTTGGTAAATCTGCACAATGTTTAGCTGTGCAGCATTAATTTGGACTGCTGAAGAGAGGATTGGTGACATTTTGCAGACACGTACTGAGTTCATTTTACTGTCATTAATTCAGGGAAAAAAGGGCGACGCAAAGCCCGCAAAACAGACGCCAGCGACCTGACGCCCAACCCCCAGAAGCTCCACAACATCGGGGAGCAGCTGCAGAAGCTCAATGCAGCGATCGATGGCATGGGTCCGGTCAACGACCTGCCCGCTGTGGCCCGAGCCCGTTCACGCAAGGAGAAAAACAAGCTGGCCTCAAGGTACAACACGCTCTTTACCGCCCTCCTACATCCTCTGCACTCAGTGAGAGCCTTGGAATTGTACTGCATTGATTTATGAGGCCTGAGTGGGAATTTTAAGAGGGTTTCAGTGTTTGTAATTTGTTGGCAGAAAAGAGAAGCCTGCAGGGCTCTGTGGTCTAGTATCTGCCGTCTTTAGCCCTGTCAAGATTGCTTTTCAAATATGTGCGGCATTTAATAGTTGACCTTCTAAATACAGGTTTTGGAGGACATGGACGGTGAAGAATACATCGAGACAAGATATCTGTGTGGATTTTAGACCACGAGTTACATTCATCTGGTAGAAAATGAGAATATCTTGGGATATTGGTCTTGTTTTTATTGCTTTGAATTTTTTCTGTGATGATTCTCTCATGTCACAGAACTCTGCAGATCAGCTTTGAAAGCGAAGCTTAAAAGAAACTGGACTTTAGTTTACTTTACAGGATGTCCCTAAGAATTGCATACGCAACACAGAGGGTTGAAAAGCTTGGTCTTAAGTGTATTTTTGGATTGCCTGTCTCTTTGTAACAAGCTTACCTTGGATATTAAATTGACAGAATAAGTGAGGGAAGCAGAGGAAAAACTACAGAGGCGGGGAGATGGAGGGAAGCAGGAAGAAAAGCTGAATAGGAGGAGATCATGCAGGATTGAGGAGGCAGACGAGGAGTTAGATGTAGAGGGAAAGATGGGTCATATAAAGTTCATCTTTGCAGGGAGGGAGGGGGAGAATTCAGAATTGAGGACATTATCGCAGGCAGTTTAAAGGAGCCTGGGACTCTGGGAATATCTTGTTATTCCAAACGTACATTAAACACAACGCAAACATGCTATCTAATAGAAAGTTGGCAAGGACTTAAAGAAGTAAAGCTGAAAAACAGACTGAGGCAGTGAGGGGAGTGAAGGAAATTTACTGTCAAAGGAAGTGTGACTGTAAAGTCACTGAGTTCATGTTTTTGTTTAGTATGCAGGAATTTCTTGTGAAGATTCACTTCTTTCACTCTGTCATAGTTGCGGCTGCATGAGTCCAGATCAGGGTCAGCAGTGGGATTATCCCGACCGCCTTCAGACCTTCCCTCTCATTCTTTTCCCCGCTCATGTCTGAAACAACCTGCCCAGGGCACTCAGGCGGCGCAAAGGAAAAACACTCGCCTGGTTCTTAACTGGACATTCCAACAAACATGCTTAGCAATGAAAACTGTCCCGGATGCTATCCTGCTGACTAGACTCAGCAGGAATACGCCATCATTTGAGAAAGTATTGTTTACCTTCTTCAATGGCTCCATAGTGTAATGATTTAACACATTTGCCTCATGCATGAAAAAACACGGTTCGAGACCGGGAGGAGACGCAAATCCCTGGGAAGACTGCATCAGTAAGGGCACCTGGTGTAAAAACCTGCCAAATCAGATCTTCAGATCCATCTGCATATGGTGCAAATACCAAGCTAATTCATATTATGGATACAGTAAGCCAGGAAAAATAATAACAGCACTTCCCTTCATCTTTTCTGTTATAACTAGAAAGATATGCCTGCCCCTTCACAGCTAAAAACAGCTGCTCATATGTTTCCCAGTTCAGCTTTTGATTTGCTCCGTGGGAGCAGGATGAGGACAACCTCAATCTTGTGCAGGAGTTTTTTGAGTTCTGTGCATTTCCTTTCATAATGACTCTGATTTTATTTAGCCTAGCTTGCAAACTAATGGAAAGTTTGAACCTGTTGCCATCAAATTTACATGAATTAGCTCAAGCTCGGCTCAGTTTATGCGGAAAACGCTCATTTGTGAATTTGACATGCAAACAAAGAACTCTAAAGAGGATGGAAGAGTTTGCTCTTTAGTGGAGGCCGTTCGCCTTTGAACTAATCCAACACTCCATGAATCAGTTTCCTTACTGAATGTACTAAGACGGCATCAGTGGAGTTTTTGTTTGTTCAGCTTTATCCAGGAATTAGCTGCACCAGGATTAATAGCAGCAGAATTCCAGGCTGAAATCCAGTAGCTGCTTTGGAATTGTTATAATCTGTGGATTTGCCCACAGAAGCAAAGTAAATCTGGCCAGAACTTTTGCAACTTTGGTGATCTTTGATGACATTACAAATGCAACAGCTCCCATTAAGACAGGTAATAATCATGTTTCCAAAGATGTCTGAATTAAATAATCAGTTGGAGAATCACCAACTGAATCATCAAGTGTCCACAACACTGCAGTGTGGATGGTCACAGGTTGGCATACACTTCCAGGTTTCTTAAAGACAACTTTTTGCAGCCCTTTTCCAAACACACGCAGGCAGCAGGAACTTTGAACTCAGTGGATATTTTTCCTGCCTTCAGGCAGCCGCTGGTTTTTATTCAGTATATTACTTAAATCAATTTGCAGCTGTAGGTAATCCATCACAATAAACAGCAAAATCTCTCAAGGGCTATTTTTGGATTTGTATTAAGAAGAGAAAGTCGGCATCTCTGTAATCACATTTGCAAATGTAAAACCCTGTGGTACATATTGGAACCTGCTCAGCACTTGGTTAAGTCCCGTCCCCGCAGTGATTAGGAACATTTAAATTGTTGTACGGTCGTCCACATCCTCCTCAAACCAGCAGGGACTGTGGTACAAAAAGAAAAACCTGGCAAGCCTCAAATCAACATGTGGAGAAATACTGAGGAAATATTCTATCCAGCACTACTGACCTGCAAGTGTTTTCTTTCCCCAAGTTTCATTTAGCTGACTCACAGCTGCAGGAAAAGAGAAATTCTCTTCACAATGCAGAAAATAGTCCCCATGAGATGCATTAATATTTAACATGCATTGATTGTTTTATTCTCAGCTCCCTTTTTTCCAACACTCTGAAACCAAAACTGCTCTTATCCCTTTGTGGTGTCAAATGGTCCTTCAGAGAGGTTGAGGAGGTTTTCAATCTCCCTCATGGTTTGGAAATACGGTCTGTACTCATCACTCTCCAGCTAGTCCCAGCGTGAGCCAGCTGACTCAGTAACGGGATCGTGTGGTGAATGGGAATGCTAGAACAGTTTCCTGTTCTAAAGAACGACAATGTTTTATTTTCCTCTGTTTTCAGGGCCTGTCGGCTGAAGAAGAAGGCCCAGCATGAAGCCAACAAGATCAAACTGTGGGGGCTCAACCAGGAATATGGTCAGTACTCATGGAATCACCAGGCACTCTTTAGCGGGGGGGTTTCAGGTCCCTCTCACTACTGACAAAATACCAATATATTCCCCAATGTACAGTAAAAAAAAAAAAATGCATTAAACATAGCACATCCTCCTTTTACAGATTCTATTAATGGATCTGAAATTTTTATTTTCTTTATATTTTTCTCTTTTTCTATGGAAAGTGAGTGACCCTCTTAGCTGTGGGTGGTAAAAGATAATATCTGCTTTTTAGCATGATATGATTATATGATGGCCCCAAATGTCAGCATTGTAATCTAAACGTGTACCTGATTCCCATTCTGTTTTTGACCAGATTTAAAAAGCCTCCTGGTGGTGGTGTTCAAATAAATTAGTTAAATGGAGGACAGCAAGAGAAAGCAAATCAGAGGGCTAATTAAGTGAACTGCCACATTATTAAGCTTGTCTTGCAGTTTGTGAAGTATCACACGGTCACTGTATTGTGATACCATCATTATCACGGGCAGTGTATCGTAATATTCTCGTATCCTACGTTGTGATTCCCACCAAAGCAGAAACCCCCCCAGGCTGAAAAGTGAAGCTCATTCCTTACAGACTCCCATGTTGAAATTCCCAGCTTTCCAGCCTACAGTTTATGGATGCACCTTGCTAGCAAAACTTGCTAGCAAAAGCTAATAACCTAGCATCCCCTCCCTTTCTCCAGATATGGTCACCTCTGGCTCTGAAAAACCAAAATGCAAGCAATGAGGTTTCAAAATGCAGAGTCCAGAAACACAGTGGGTGGTTTCACATGAATGTGTCCATCTTTTATATACAGTCTGTATTCCCACACCTAGTCCCAACTGGTTGGACGTGTCGGGTGTTCAGAAACATTAATCTGCATGCCGTGGTTGTAATGAGTAGCTAATGGAGTTGCTGTTGCTTCAGTATCAGCTTGCACTAGTCTTCCTACTCTTCTGCTAACCTCTGCCGTCAAATAGGCATTTTCACTGAGAGAATCACAGCTTCCTCTAAACCTTAGAGTAGTTGTGCATGTAAATCTCAGTAGATCAGCAGTTTCTGAAAAACTCAAACAGGCCAGTGTGGCACCAACAGCTACGCTGAGCTCAAAGCCACATAAATCATTTTATCTTCCCATGCTTGGTTTGCACTTTAGCAGCTCATCTCGACCACGTCCATGTGCTCCGAGTTCCTGCCCTGTGATTGGTTGATCAAATATTGGAATTGTTGAGCCGTTAAACAGGTGTAACTAGTAAAGCGGTTTTGTGTATACAAAAATGAACTTGCAAACACTGTGGAGTCTTTTTCACTTCAGGTAAGTTTGATGTGTTTTGGTAGTGGAAAATCCTGACAGTGGGAGTACGGGCTCTGTGGGAGAGAGCGGAGAGTTTGTTGTTAAAAAAAACAGGAAATTGTGAATTGTCATCGTAACACTGTATAGGAGACGGAAAATGAGGAGAAACTTGATCATTTAAATTGATTGATTAATTTAGTCTATTTTGCACAGTAGCATCAGTTAATGTTGTCCACTGTGCTGCTAACTGCAGAGCGGCAAAGTGAACATTTTCCTCATCATAAAAATGAAAAACAGATCAAGCTAAATTAGTGAGAAATCATCTTTTCAAATAACATTGAAGATGCTGTTTAAGAAAGCAGGTTAATGTAGAGAACTGATAGTAACAAGACCACTGAGGAGCGGGAAAACCCTTGGAAGTGCGACTTCACCTCATTCCTGATAATCAACACCTCGACTCTGCCAAACCTATCGGCCCAGTTCTGCCCACCTCCTCCTCCTCCTCCTCCTCCTCCTCCTCCTCTGGTTTTCTTTTGCCCTTACTGAATTCCAACCTTACCAGCATCCAACTTTCTTTATTCTTTTCTCCTTCATTTTCTCTTAACATTTCATTCATTTCCCTTCAAAAGCTTGAGTTTTGGCTTCCACAATTTTTTTTTTGTCCTTCTGGCTGGAAGCCCAAATACACAGGTTTAACCTCACACATTCCCTTCCTTCCTTTTTCCCTCCTCTTCCCTGCTCCTGTGTCATTTTTTTCTCTTCCATTCACTTGCTTCTTACCATTGCTATTTGCATCTATACAAAGCACACTTTACATACTTAGCTGCAGATTCAACAGGAAACTTTAAACAAAGAGCACTTTGGCGCCATGCCATTGCTGGGAAGCCTCCGGACTTGCTGTGTGTGTGTGTGTGTGTTATAGAGACTTGGGGAGCAGCTGGTCAGACCCACTGTGGTCCTTCGCCCACACACGAACTCCCCGCTGATATGAGCCCTGGACAAAAGAGAAATCACATCAAGGCGAGAATAATGTACACAGACAGAAGGGGTGTCATGGCACCATCGGGTCACATGACCTCACAGAGGAGGAGCCAGAAGCACAGGAGGTGCTGATGATTCACACCACCAGTATCATAGCTAAATTAACTGGTTGGCTCGGACAGCAGCACATCTTTATTTTAATAAGAAATCAGAGTTGTCTTGTCAAAGAACACCCGAATGTCCTCACTGCACATTATTAATCTGAAAACCAGGGGCATGGCCAAAGACGGAGGGGCTGCCAGAAATATAAGTTTGTAAAGTTAATTAATAATAATTTACTCCGCAAGCACTTGTGCTAATTATAGATACAAAACAATACCTTTATTTTTCTGTTAAAAACTAAGATTGCCTCCTCCCCCAGTCACGTCCACCCAGTGGCTGAGTCTGCTGCATACGTCCCTGAACCTCCACATGTATAGGATTAATAATAATAAAATACGGTCTGTTAAAATATAATAATACGTTTTTCTATAAACTTACATTTTCCAAGCCAGTTTCAATGCTGAATATTCTAATTTTCCATGGGCCCAACCAACTGGTTCTCAGTGCCACTTGTTCTGGGAACCTATCTGCTGTTATCTGTCCGACCCACCAAAAATCCTGTTTCTCTAGTCTCCATATTAATATGCAGATCCCCGTCAGGGTCATGTGCAGGTTCTTTTGGCCTCTGAGCAGCTCTACTTGGACAGTTAGGGGTTCATGATCTTGTCTCACTAATGAGGGAGGGTTGACTCACAGACTCACTCATCTGACTTTTAGGACACCGCTTTCACTCTTTTAGTTTCAGCTTGATGTTTACGTTCCCTTTCTTTTTCTCTCTACTTTCTCTTCTGCTCTTTGAAACAAACATCCGCTCCATCCCATGAAGCTCTGGAGGAATACTAGAGTAGCTTTGCATGATTCACAGTTCAAAATAGTCCTTATTTATCTCATACTGGGCCGATTAGCCACCCTTTGAGTCATATGTTTGACAACCCTGCATCAAACACTGTAATTTTTCTTAAGTAGGCTATTGAAAAAGCATGGCTTTGGCTTCTGTGTAAAAAAAAAAACAAAAAAACTGCACAGCGCTTAGTGATCTCAGTGGAATTATTCATCAACTTTCAAAAACAGGATTCCACCTCTGTCATCACTTTTCTGACTCGCGCTGCTGCTTTTTCCCTTTTTGTTGCGCAGAAAACCTGTTGGGAGCTCTGCTGCGGATTAAGGAGGTGATCAGACGGCGGGTGGAGAGCAGCGAGGAGGAGGACACAGACGAGCGAGGGATGACCCAGCGCCTTGAAGACATCCTCAGAGAGTCCAGTGGTGAGACACATGCTAATATCACAAACAAGTAATAAGCAGCTTTGATAACGTGTGCCATAAAAACATGTTTTATTTTGCTTGTGACTTGTCCTTTTCTTTCCATCACACTTCCTAATTTACTTCCATGGCTGCCTCAGGTCCCTTAGTTGCTGGGCGGACCAAAGACTTTGTGCAGAGGATTTTGGCAGCCAGTGCAGGCGGTCAGAACCAGCACAAAGAGCCCCCACAGGGAGGGGATGAGGCAGCGGGATAAAACCCACACAACAGCCCTGTTTCTCTCCGTACCCCCTCGTTCCACCCCCCTGCCCTCCCAGCACCACCATCCTGATGAGACCAAGCTCCTCTGCACCTCCTCCGCTCTCATGTCGTACCGATTTAAGCTAAGAGAGGCAAAGTGGCAAAGTGGAGAGGCTGGGAATGAAGAGGAGGTGAGGAAGAAGAGGAAGGAGTAGCCTAAACAGAACAGTAGTTAATTGCTACCTTGCTCCTGGTCCTCTCCTGTTGGCCCTCCAAACAGCAGCCGTCTTCACTGCTCTGTCTCTGCAGGCTGCACCACAACCACCACCAGGCCAGAGCTGCTGCTGCTGCTGCTGCTGATGTCTCTGTATCGTGTGTTCTCTCTGTGTGCGTGTGTATGTGTGTGTGCGTGTAACATACTTTATGAGCGTGTATAGTGTTCCTCTCTCCCTCTGTGTGCTGTATTTGTACCCCATTGTGCCTATGAATAGACATTGCACTGTTTTGTAGATGGTCGTAGTTGTCGTCAGGGGACCGGTAGTGAGTTGAGGGCAAGGGGGCATTTGAGGATAGAGGAAGTTCTAAAAATAAGGAAGTGGGAGGAGCCCAGGCACGGAAAACAAAGAAGAGGGTGTGTATGTGTGTGTGTGTGTGTTTTTTTTTTTTTTGTTTGTTTGTTTGTTTGGCTGGGCTCCTATAGAAGCACTGCATACCATTTGAATTGCACCAGCATCTGAAATGTCAGTAAGTGTTAAGACACACAAGCGATGGAGACCCAATGCCAGACCAGCTGTTAATGGAAACAAGAGCGTGTTTGTTGTGGAACAGTCCTCGGAGCTTTAATAGTCATCCATCTCTCTCTGACACCCCCCGTCACCCCCATCAAAATGTTAAGCAAAGATCAAAAGGAAGCGCAAACTGCACCTTAATTCAAACTGACCAAAGATAAGTGATACTGCTGAACCACTCGCGCACCTCTCACTGCTTCAGATGCTGCCAACCATTAACACGCCATTCTGTCCTGCAGAAAGAGGGGGTGAAGTGACTGAAATACTTTAATTCTTGTCTTGTTTACCTGCATGCGTTCTTTAAAGACGGTTATCACCCAGCGGACTTTGATTCTTATCGCATAAATGCACTACCACCACGGGCCTGAGAGGCCGTGGTGTAGCGGGCAGGACTTGACCGACACCTTTGTCGATCAGTCAGCCTTTTAGCTCTGCAGCCTGGTGCTCCTTTAGCTTATCTGCAGTGGATTTCTTCTTTTTTTTTAACCCACAAAAGGGAAGTGTCCTCAATGCGTCCCCCAAGCCCTCTCCTCAACCGCCTGACCTGATTATGTAGCGCAACTTCCTAAATTGCAATGACAAGTAGAGAAAGAGAAAAAAAAAAAAACACTTGTAGATCTAGAAAGCAAATAATTTGTTTTTGTTGATATGATTTTGTTGTTATTTGATGATGCCACAGCCCACAAAGTGGGTGTCAGTCTTGAAAGTAAAAAAAAAAAAAATGCCTTTTCCTTCTGTGGTCTCTGCTAAAGCTGGAGGCCAACCTGTCCACACTCTGTAAATGTTGTTGGACGTTAAAAAAAAAAAAAAGTTAGACCTTTGAATTGCACTGTGGTAAGAGCAACAAAGCACCTTTGAAGAGGGCTTCAAATCCTCCAAAAGAGAGAGCAAGAAAAAAAAGACTCTTGGCACCTTTTTTCTAAAGACAGATATTGATTGAGAGACTCGAGGGTGCCCAGCGCTCTGTGACCAACTGGTGGTTTCGGTTTGTTTCAGGATGGTGCTACTATATGATAAAAGGAAAGCAATGCAAACCAGCATGGAGGCATGAGGCAGTAACTGCTGACTGGGTTTTGGCCTGCGAGGACGTGCTGTTGTAATAGGCAGTTTGTTTGCATAATGACGCCTTTCTCAAGTGCCTGGAGCTTAAAACCACAGGGACCTGTGTTATTAAAACCTATTACAAGGTAAAACTGAACTCGTGACCGCTGCTCCAAGCTTGGCCTCGCTTGACTCTAAGTAGGCTTATCTGGGGTCACCAAAAAAAAAAAAAAACGGGAAGATAAATACTTCCTCTCAGATTAAATCTATACATGTACATGCTGTTTTCGCGTATACGTGGAAACCTATCTGTGAAAACAGTAGCGAGCACTGGTTTCTCTGAACATCATATCTGGGAAATACATACGTAGAGGGAGCGGCTGTTTCGCTGAGCAGTTCCCTTTTGTTTTTTAACCTTGACAAGTTCCCATCTGGGCTGCATTCCAAAGCTGCTGTTCTATAACACACTGCTCCCCTCCTATGGAAAAACAAACATTTCCTGTCTCATGCAGGAACGGAGCAGTTAAACTCTTCACCTCTCGGAGGTCTTGCTTGTTGTCATTTTTAAAAGAGTATGGGGCCGTTTGGTTCTGCTCCTGTTTTTAGTTTTCTGTATTCGCTTAGTTCTGGGAAATGTTGCTCGTGGTTGTATAAAGCTGTACTGTAAACAGAGGATTCCTGTCGCTCAGCTGGAATGGCTTCCTTGTGGAGCTCTGCTGCTGGTGAACGGAGCTTTTAAGCTCTGATGCCAAAGACAGATAGTCTGTGGTTTTGTGAGAGAGAAAAAAAAAAAGTAGAAATTAATAAAGATGCCTGATGGAGGAGCAGGAGGCTGTGATGTCAATAAGGCGTCTTTAGTATGACCACAGAAACCTGGTCGGGCTTTCACGTGATCATCCGTGAGAATACACATGATCTTGGACAAGGTCACCGAGTGCAGCTAAAGGTGTGCACTGCACCCATAACCTTCCCTCTCTCACTTTCTCCCCCCCGGAGGGGGTGCAGGGAATCTGTCGATGCTGCCAACAGAGTCACGGGATCTTGTGCCGGCAGCAGCTCATGCAACAACAACAGACAACAAGAGGGAAGAGCGGAGAACAACTGCACATATCGCTGAGGTTTAAAATGCTGTACGACCCATCTGTCATGTCAGAGGAGCAGGATGAGGTCTTTGCGTTTGAAAAAAAAAGTGCACAAGTTTGTGCTGATATTTTCCTTCCTTCAGAACAGTGTTACATAACACGGCATACCATCTGCTGCGTACATTCATCTATATGCCAAAAACTGAGAACGGTTGTAACACGATGAATTCCTGCCTCCGATCCAAACAACAAACAAGACAGCAGGTTTTACGCAATTAGTGAGCTTGCATAAGGGCCTTAAACTGATGCTGTAGCATTTGTCCTCTTTTATATTGTGGAATATCCCTTTAACTGTAAAGCTTTAATGGGGAGTGGCCGGTCCTGGCAAGGCCACTCGTTTCTATTTCTCACATTCCTGAATCAGTTCCTCTGAAGAGTTTCTGTTTGTGTGCACCTGGAAGGAGGGCTGAGATATTGTAGGGGAAAAAAAACAACTGAGCTAACCCAGAAATGCCAGCTGTGTGGTCACTTTTCACCTCTTCACGGTCATAACAGGGTCAGCTCAGCCCGGGTTAACCCAGCTTGGGTTTAGAAAACACAAAACAAAGAGTCTCAGCTAACAGTTTTGTCCAGATTTGTCCTGATGTGGACAATAACTCTGCAGAAACCCGACGATTCTTCTCTGACTTACTTCCTCGTCGGGTGTCACCATCTGCCAGAGACAGAGAGAAGTAAACGGTTGTGAAACCTGCCTGTCGCTCATGTGCATGTAGGCTTTTTTTCTTTTTTTTTTTTTTTAGAAAGTTGGAGAAAAAGGGAAGGTCCCTGGATTCGCCTCAGCCGTTTAGGGAATAGTGACAATTTGAAACTTAAGAGCCCCCTTATGTGTGGGATACACAGAGGGCACGATTCTCAGGCTGTTAATGTGTGGAAATGTCCAGTGGATGCATGACAGAAAGGTTTTAATCTTTTTTATTCATTTTTCTTAGAATGAAATTCACTTTTGAATGTAATTCAAAGCGTGTATCTTTTACTGTTGTCATTCATTTTATATTTAGCGACGCATTAAATGCTGTTAAGGATACACAGATACAAAAAGATGGGAAAAAAGGGGTGTGCGATATGATGATGAAGGCAGGTATAAAGCAGTAAAAACACTGTATTTCATGTTGGAAACAGGCTGATGAAGGATGTACTGTGTGGAGATGCTCTGCTTTGAAAGGCTTCCAGGGGAAATTTGAACTGCAACCAAAACATGACAAAATGAATTAACAACAATTCTGATCAAAAGTAAGTGATGTAACAACCAGAGGTACCTAACCGTCCCTTTTCCTGGCCTCTGTGATCAGGATTTTGTGTCTTTCTTCATCTTATTTCATTGTACATTAAAAGTCTGTAGCTTTCAAATCGTCCGGAACAGTTTTATTTATTTTTTAACTATTTAAAGACATTTTCTGGACTAAATGATCATTAGATCAACTGATTTTTTTTTTTTTCTTTTAAGATCTGATATTTCATAGCTGCCTGAGAAAGAGGCGTTTAAGCTCTGTGTGTGCCCATGTTTGTAAAGTGTAGGTTAAATACATGAAGAAGCAGTGTTGGGGTGAGGAGAGGTAGAAATGGTCCCCAGCTTTCATGTGGCTGCAGTGGCATTTAGGCCTCGTGGACCTGCTGGGTTGAATAGACTCATCAGTAAGACTACACTGGTGGGACGCTGCTGACCTCCGAGTGCCCGTCCCCTCTCTGCTCCACTGCTCACATTGTTGGAGACACTTGGGCTTCTCGAGTTTCAAAGGCGACGGGCCTCTGGGCAGAGGAGGCCGGGGAAACGGCACTTAGTCAGGGACCCTGAGTAGTTTATTTGAAACCTTTTAATCCCCACCGCCACCTCCGCCCGCTGTCACACTGACATCTGCAGAGGAGGGCTTCAGTCGAGCCTCTGCCGTCTGCTGTGGTGGTCTGCATCTCGACGCCCCGTCTCAATTGTCGCTGATCTGGAAACTTCCATCTGGAAAGGAGCCAGATGGGGAGAAGGCATCAGTTTCGACCTGCGGGTCCACATTGCGTTTGCTTCTCAGTCAAACTGAGGTGGAAGAAGCTGGATGAGGCTGGAGGCAGTCGGTGCCTCGTGTGTTGTCATTAAATTTAAAACAGAGATCCGATCATCTGTTTTTAGAACATCTGGCATGACTCTGAACCGGCTTCTTTCTGTGACTAACAAGGTCCTACTTGTGCACACCATGTTCTGCCAAAACGGGATCGCTGCCTCCCAAGCAACTAGCATCAAGTGAGAACAACAAAACTAATGATAAAAAAAAAAAGTATTCAGGCAGCCACCCCTTCAAGGCTTAAATGAACTGAGAGGTATTTTTGGGAATGCTATTGTTAAATCTTGCCTCTGGGTGGGTTACATGGGAGGTTTTGGTCTTGTGTGAAACAGCAGTCGTTATGGAAAATGGACTAGTTCTTATATAGAGCTTTTCTACTCTGAGCACTCAAAGCGCACCCGTTCATACAAGCACTTCCATGATTAAGTAAGCTAAGTGCTTTTATTATCTAAAATTCACACATTCACGCTCCAACGGTTGCGTTGGAGGGCAACTTGGGGTTAAGTATCTTGCCCAAGGATACACTGGCCTGTAGTCTGGAGTAGCCAGGAATCGAACTGCTGACCTTCCGATCAGTAGGTGACCCGCTCTACCTCCTGAGCTACAGCCACCCCTTATGTCATCTTAACTAATTTGCCTAATCTTTTACACAGTGGAATTTGAAGCCTCACCATTAGCATTTTGGCAGCGGCCAAAATCCACACAAGTTGGAAAGCCATATTATTTGTCTGATAATTCCATTAAAAATCCTCCGAAAGGCACCAACACCACCTATGTGGTCGGGACGTCGACTTAGGAGGCACCCGTTACCTGCAGCTGCCCGTCAGTCAAACTGGCCGTGGCCCTAACCTTAAGCTAAATCCAAATGGGTGAATGATGTTACTGTAAACGTGGAAATTAGCTGTAGAGACCAAAACTGTATTTTGTATCAGGCTTAATTTCATAGCCGAAGTGAGTCATTTTAACATGGGGGTCCATGGAGACTGACTCGCCTTTGCAGCAAGCCTCAAGTGGTAGTTAGAGGAACTGCAACCTTTGCCACATCTGTGGTGCCTTCATTTTTCAGCCCCAGAGGTTGGGATTTAGTGAAAACGGTCCAAAGGAATCTTTCAGTTCCTTTAAAAAAAAACAAAAAGCTCTTACTTTGTACCATCGGGTGAAACGTGGCTGATGTCTCGGCAGTGACCAAAAAAACCTTAAAGTCTAAATGCAGACGTATTTATTTTCACTGAACCTTTCATACTGTTAGTGGTTTTTGAAAACCTGCCTGGTTGTAGCATCCGATACGTGAACCAACGGTAGCCGCAGAGCTGATGTAATGATGATACCTGACGGCAGCTGAGACACACCTCGTGGCGTAAACCAAAACCGAGTCAGTCGTTTCTGTCCAGATCGATGATGAGTCAAAGCCAAAGGCCGGTTGTGGATGTGAGCCGTTAGAAAAACACGTCTCATTAGAAATGAAAATGATACTCCGGTATTCAAGAGAGAAATCCTGTGGAGAGAATAAAGAGTGAATAATCACATCCCTGCTGGTCCTTTAATCTGTCTGAAAACACACTGAATGATGGGAGGAAAGGAAAACTAAGAGACTAGCAAACATTCCACAATGCCATGTCATATACTGTACAGCAACCCTGTCTCCTTCTCTTCCCTTTCTCTCCCCCTCCTGCACCCCTCTGTCTGTCTCTCAGTAATCCAATAATCACAATACTACAGTAATACTTTGGACCTGTTAACACATTAACACATCTTTATGTAAGTCAGTAAGTAATCCTAAAGAAAATAATACAAAAAAAAGACAATAAAAATACAAGAAGTGCCGTACAAATAGAAGCCTAATATTTTTTGTTTTTGTTTTGTGTGAGTGTACTGTACACCTGTATAATGTATATTTTAATATTTATATGCAGCTGTTGTATTAAAGTATATTTTTAAAATAAGACATGAGTGTTCTTTATTTATACACTGTATCAGATTAGAAAACAAGCACGTGGTGATGATGGCTTTGGCAAAACTGCTCCTGTATCTAATGTAAAACTTTCTTACACAATTTTATTTTATTTATCTTTTTTTTTTTTGGAAACAATTCACATTGCAGTTTTTACCAGTTCTTAGTGTGACAGGGGTGACAGTGTTATCAATTTAAGGTGTCCCTTGTTGTCAGGATCTGCATTCCCCTTTAGGGATTCAGAACAGTTCTCAAATACTGAACAGCACCCCCAGCAGGTCTCACGGTGTTACAGTAGCAGTTAATAAAATAGATTTTCTTTTTTTCTTCGTGAGAACATGAAGCAGACATAGACCAGCAGTAGACAGGCTCATATACCTATTAGATAAACAGCAACACCTCAAAGATGAGCAGAAATAAGCAGCTACATGGCTGCCCACAAAGCATTGGAGATATAATCAGCAAGGGACAGTGATGCACTGGGAGCTATTCATAAGCCAAAAAAAAAAAAAAAGCCATTACATTTGCAAAAGGAGATGCCCAGAACGAGCAGCTTTTGAATGAGTCCAAATCAACCTACATAGAAAGACTCAGTGGAAAAAAGGCAACTGGAAGACTTCCAGACAAACAGGAAATTTGGATTTAAGATAAGATGTGGTCATTCTATAGTCTGCATGTAAAAGATGTCAGGTTTATATGGCTTATATTCTATTTAATCTACAGTAATGCAGCATATGCTATAAAATCAAATGGCTGTGAAGTGACTGTCCTGTGAGGACCACATTTCTCTGATAAAACAGCTTTTCAATTCAATTTATATACCAGAAGATCGCAACAGTCACCTTAAAGTGCTTTATACTGTCCTTACAGTATTTAAATGAGCATTTGAAGAGCTCAGAAAAAAAAGCCTACACCTTGTTTTTTGAGTATATTAAAATATCCATCCATCCATCCATTCGCTTCCGCTTATCCTGTTCAGGGTCGCGGGGGGGCTGGAGCCTATCCCAGCTGTCATAGGGCGAGAGATATTAAAATATATTAATAAAAAATTTTTAAAATCACAGCTGAATTAAAGACTTGAACAGTGTGTGACATGATTAGCTGTCAATATCTACAGGGGATTAAAAACATTAATGAAAAATGAAGATGGTGTATTAGCAAAGCACCTGTTCAACTTGCCTGTTTTATTAAATTGGACATAGCAGGATATGACATGCACTCCTCATCGTCAAAGCTTTCCTTGCTAACATGCTAAAGGAGTTATTAGAAGTTTCTTACATCACTCATGTTGGTGGTTGGTAAGAAGAAACTTAGCTGTTAAGATGATAAATCGCAGAAGCTCCTTTACTCGCTAATGCTAGCTCTGTTTCCACACAAAGTGCAGATCGAAACTGATCTCAGAGCAGTGAGACCAGAGGTTTATCCACAATGTGCATGTACAAATAGCCAGAAAAAACTGCTGCACGCTCAGCTTGACAAGGTGAAGCCACTGTTAATGAAACACGGATGTGCCCATGATGAACAACAAACACCAGAGCGTTCAGTGGAAGCAGAGGTAAGCAGCTAAGCCTCCTTTCAGAGACAATAGGCCACTGCAGCCACGATGGCCATAAGGATGGATGCAAACAGGCAAAGACAAGCTTGTTGGCCAGAAAGCTGTTTGAGATGCAAAGAGAGTGCTCACTTTCAGTTTGCCTATAATTGATGTCTATTTTTAGATTTTACTGGGCAAGTACTGCTCTCCTTGCTTGCCCTAACAGAATGCCACTCACTTATATGGATGAAAGGGTGAAGTTGCAAAGTTATTAGGTACAATGTACAAAGTAACATAATTTTACTCACCAAAACTGGAGCACATACTTTTTGGATGGTCTGTATCACAGATCAGGCCGTATTTGAGGACTTGAAGCTTTTGTCGCTACCATGCCGGTTTAATGTTTCAGCCTCAGAGATTATCGTGTAGTAAAGACACAAACATAACAGCTTTGCCAGTATCTACATGGATGAGTTATAGGGGGGAAAAAATCACCCACTGTTTTGTTTGTTTGTTAATATGTTTTGTTTTTTAAGGTAATGTAGCTAAGCTGGTTATTTTAATACATTAACTTGACTCACATTACATGTTGCCTCTAGTGGCCACTAGAGGAACTGCAATTTTTGGCAGTTCCTCTAGTGTTCCAGGCTTAGTTCTCAATTAGTTTGGCAAACTAAAAGATTGTTTTTGTTTTAGCATTTATGTTCCAAAGTCATTTTTGGATGTCTAAATTCTTTTGTGTCTTCATTTTTGTATTGTTTTAGACTATTTTTTTTAACTAACACAAGCTTCTTAATAAGTCAGCTTGTGCTATCTTTCATATAATAAATGCCATTTGGTATCATATTTTGTGATGTGTTGGTTTCAGTATCCAAGTACCACTAGCCAGAACAGACACACTGAAAACCAGGCTTTCCATTATGTAAGTAAATGTATTAAAGATGAAAAAAGTGCCTAACAGAAATCTTCAAAGCCTGCTTCACTCACTGAGAGAAGCTTGTCAGATTGTTCAGTTGCATTTTAGCTGAAGCTTACTGGCATATTTATGGATAAAAATGTCAACACATGGCAGTATAAAATCATAAGTGAAGTAGGGAATACTTAGTTTATGACAAACAATTTCACCTAAAGGTCTGGCACCATTTCTTGCTCATATATCATCTATGTTGGACTAAGACATCAAATTAATGAAAACTCCATAGCAGCTTATTATGGATTGTGATATTATTCAGTTTCTATATTACTTTTTATAAAAGACCAGGTACAGGTAAAGCCAGCAAGCTTAGTTGGCCGTTGCACAGACATCCTGCTAAATAAAATTTCACTCACTGAAAAAACTACAGCTAGGCCTCTTAAATAGTCTGCTAGTGTATTTAACCACAGCAAGCCATTATTTATCACATAATTAAAGACATGGATACAATTGTTGGTACCCTTCCATCAATGAACTGACAAAAGTAATAATAAATAAAAACTTACTAAAAATTAACTCATGAAAATCAGATGTTGCTTTTGAATTGTGGCTCAACAGAATCTTAAAAAGCAACAAACTAATGAAACTGGCCTTTACAAAAATGATGGGACCCTTAACTTAATAATTTGTTGCACAACCTTTTGAGGCAATCGCTGCAGCCCAGCGATTTCTGTAACTCTCAATGAGATTTCTGCACCTGTCGACAGGTATTTTGGCCCATTCCTCATGAGGAATCTGTTCTTTTCTTTGGATGCTTCATGTTTGCGTCTGTGAACACAGAGCTAATGTGCTTTGCCAAAAAGCTCCAGTTTGGTCTCATCTGTCCAAAGGTCTTTTTTTTTTTTTCCAGAAGCTTCGTGGCTTCTCAATATGCGTCTTGGAAAATCCCAGTCTTGCTTTTTTATGATTTGTTTTCAACAGTGGTGTCCTCCTCGGTCATCTTCCATTAAGTCCACGTTGGCTCAAACAGTGAAGGATGGTGCCATCTGACACTGATGTACTTTGACCTTGGAGTTCACCTCTAACCTCTTTAGAAGTTGTTCTGTGCTCTTTGGTTACCATTCATATTAATATTGTATTAATTTTCCTCCTTCGGCCACATGCAGGGAGGTTGGCTACAGTCCCATGGACCTGAAAACTTCTGAATAATGTGCAGCTGTTGACACGGGAACATCAAGCTGCTTGGAGAAGGTCTTGTAGCATTTATCTTTAACATGCTTGTCAATACTTGTTTTTATATGTCCTGAGGCAGCGCTCTGCTTAGCTGTCTGTGGTCCATGTTCAGTGTGGTTTGATGTTTGATGCCCTGTGAATTGATGTTTTCCCAAGGTTGGGCAGGTCAACATGGTAGCAGCAAAGCTAACACTGAGGCCTCAAACGTAGAGTCCAGAAACAGTGAGTGAAGCGACGTCGCTGTGTCCATCTTTTATATACAGTCTTTGGGAATTGATTGGATTGACTCGCCTTTTCAGCCAGCCTCAAGTTTGTTTTTGGCACTTGGGCTTTTTTTTTTTTTCATATCCAGTGTTTGCAGCTTTGCTTAAACACACCTACAGTTGGTACACCTGGCACAATACACAGACAAGAGTCAAATCATTTGAATTACAAAGGAACCATTTATTGGGATAGTTTCAGTTCACATTTATGTTAAAAGTACTACAATTAAAAACATAAAAAAAAAAATCAAGTTTCCCGTTCAGTAAATTACTGTTCAACATTGCACAATGCCCAACTCTGGAACGACAGTCAATGACTGGTCCTCCGTCAGGAGTCAAAATATCACAGAAGCAGCAGAAATCTTAAAATCCTCGTCAGGATGGATCAGAAATTGGTTTGAATTTTTTTTTTTTTTTTTTTACACAAGGGAATACAAGCTAGAATAAGAACTGGCTCTGCTGGCACTCAGGTCTCAATGATTAAGAATTTAAGAGTGCGAACGTGTGAAATACAGATGAGAGAAATGTTCCAAATGAACAATGACCAGGTCAGGACAAACACAAAAGGGAAAAACAAGAGAACATATTGAGCTTTTTGAAATGATGCAAATCCCTCAAACAGCTTCACTCTCTCTTAAAACATTCACATTAGCACCACTTACAGCTTACAAAGGACCATTTTCTTTGAAAACAATGAAGTCATCATTGTTCAGCTGGATGAATCATGAAATACCACCTGACTGAAACCAGTATGAAAAACTCTGAGCCATTTGGATATTAAAAAAAAAAAAAATCAGCTGTAGGATCTATGCATTATATAACGTCTCAGGAAGTTTCACCAGGTGCGGTTCAGACACATATTTTTGTCTTCATGGTTTGCTGCTCAGCTCTGTCAGCATATATCACTACACCAAGACTCACTAGAAAACAAAACAGTGGCTTCAGTTTGCAGCTATGAAATACACTAGACACAAAATGGAATAAACTTTTAGTCTGGATTCGGCTCTTCTCATAAAAAAACTGGCTTTAAAATAGCTCATCTTAATATTAGGTACACTGACACAGACCTGTGCTGTACATTTTTTTCATGTCCAGTATCCATCTAGGCCTGAGGCACAAGTTTTTTTAACCCTTTCTCTGAGTTATTGCATTCAAAAATCAGACAGAATCTGCTTAAATCAGGCCTCCAGGGTCTTTGTCTGTTTTCAGTGCCTCCATCCAGACTCTGATTAGGCCTCCCTGCTTATTTCAGCTAAAAAGCCTCTTGGCCCTGGCTTCCCGCTGATTAGAATCTACGCTGGACGGGGGTCTTGGCAGGACAGCACTGGCATTCAAGTATCAAAGCGCAATCTGAGACCAAAGTGATGCAGCTGACATCATCAGTCTCCAGGACTGCTTTCAAGGAAATATTCCCATGGAGACAAACAGATGTGGGTGAAACCCTATCTTTGGTGGTGGAGAAATGATGACAGCATGCTGTTACATCAACCTGCACTAATTTGCAATGGCATGTCAGGTTTTGGGTAGTGAGCATTTCAGCTGTAACATGAGGGTAAGATTTAGGTTAAAACAAAAACAACTCCTCAGGTGGGAGGCAGCTTGTTCACCTTTGCTTTGCTCATTTGTTCGTGTTAGGGACGTCATTTCACAGATAACAGAGTCACAGGTTAAAGGAAAAGTAACACCGGGGTGGATCTGGACACAGAAATGATGACCAATCATGCGCGTGAAAGCACAGGACACGATACAAAAGCCTGCATAGCAACTTCTCATGACCCGGCAGATTTTTCCTGGTTCTTCTCATCTGTAGCAGCCGCTGAAACGGGTGACCAGAACACGTTCTCTAATGTGTTTATGCAATATCTGGATTCAGACGTAAACAACACGTAAACAGGATTTGCGTTAAAATGGAAGTCGCTCTATAATGACATGCACCATAGACCATCCAGTCATATATGTACACAACCCATTTCTGATGATGGGTGGTCCATATAAACATCTGGCAGTCATTCAGCCTGCAGACAACAACACTGACTTCTGCCTATTCTCAGCTATGCTCACATTAATCTTACAGTACAGCCCAGGCTGCCTGGATTTGGTTTAAATGGACCCAGTACACTCATTTTAAGCTCTAAATTTTTATTCATGGACTCTATTAGAGTAGCTCTGCATGATTCATAGTTCAAAATAATCCTTATTTATCTTATACTGGGCCTTGGTGGAGCTCCTCAGTTCATTTGCTATCTAATGAGAAGCACCTTCCCTTTAAGCCAATGGGGGCTTCTGTCCCCACAGTCAGAGTAATGTGCCTGAGATGACCATATTAGGGCTATCCCCTCTCACTGACATCATACAAGGATAGAAAGCACCAAGATTAACGTGAGTGTTTAGATCAGTCTGAGCTTTTGGCTCACAGAGATTACTTGCCCACTTACTGACCTCATTATTTGAAACGTTTGAAGTGAACCCTGACCATTTTAACAGTACACATATGACATAAAACAAGAGGGAAAAAACTTGTTAGGTCCCCTTTAAGAACCGATGTTGTGGGCAAACTTTGATGTTTCCCGCTGCTGCCTTTAGGTGACTTTTCCTTAAAAAGATGCTGAACAATCTTGAAAGTCTTCAGTGAACCCATACAGCTAAATTTTCTCTGCCATGTTTTTCCCTCACTCAGCAGTGGAAATATTAACAATGACACCACATCTAGGTTAACTGTCCACACTGCCTTTGACCTAGAAATAAGATCTTAGAAGGAATGGTAGGAAAAAAGGAATGGTTTGATCCTGTAAATCTGGGGTGTTTCTTGTCATCCAAAGTGGTGGTGAAGAGAGGAAAGAGAGCCCAGAGTACGTCTTTCCAGTCTGAGGCGGGCTCTGTGCGATCAAACGATATACAGGGAGGTGTGTGATTTCGGGGCTCATTAAACTGTCTCCATGCTGTGATGTTTTTGTCTGCTCTCCTATTACATCATAATCTACCAAGTCACACGCTTTTCCACTGAGTAATTTCCCCCTTCCTTAACTGTCCTCCATACTCACATTCTTCAGACACAGTCAGGCACACATAAGACCCTGTATGTGATCAGTGTGGAGCCTCCCATCCCAGATGTATTTCTTAGGGGAGGAGGGCCTCGCCCTCTTCCACCCAGAGGAGGTTCAGGACCTCGGCCTGCCGCTGCTCCCGCTGGTGGATCCTCCGCAGGCGCAGGATGTAGAGCAGGATGGCCAGCACCACCACCAGGATGCAGAGTGAGAACAGGTGGTGGTTGTAGACGAAAGAGGAGCGCAGCCAGCTGGGGTGGTTCTGCCGCAGTGCTTCCTGCTGCAGGTCCCTGGAGAAACACGCGGGGCAGAGGAAGCACATGTTTAATCCAAAACAAATCCTTACTAATGAGCAGAGCAGCAGGAACAGCATTCTGTTTAACTGGTGGGTCTTTTTTTGGTGGTGGGTGGGTGGGGGGGGGAGTCAAGTCGTAACTTTCAAATTAAGATTTCTTCACTGATTTGTTTTGAAAACATTTCAGGTAAACAACATTGTATACATATAATGCTGTGTGCTACTTCATTCACTTTAATTCATTTGGTTTAACTTTGCAAGTTTCATTTCAGTCTTGTAATGAACTAAAATGTACATGCCATCCAGCTGATTTTAGACCATGACAGAATAAAGATGTAAACTTTGTTTTTCATAGCAAGCAACTGAATATTCCTCTGAAACATTTGCAGGGACAACAGGAGCCGCTGAGTGAAACTAACAGCCAGCTAATGTTGCTGCAGGAAAAGTGTGATATATCATCCTACAGTTACCTGAGAGGCAGGAAACGGGTTTTGTACAGGATGGCCCCCAAAGTCCACTGGACCTCCTTGTCATAAACCAGTTGGGCTGTTTTCAGGTTCGGGTAATCGGTAGGGAAACGGAAACCAGAGTGCAGCACTTCATACATCCAGGCTGACTTGAAGCACTGATACCTGGGGTAAAAAGAGCACAATAATGGGTCAGAGGGGGATAAACTGACACCTGTAAATGACCAGCACTACACCTCTAGTGGTTCAAGGCAAACCTGCAGCATTTATGAGCAGGAAGAAACAAAGCAGCCATTTAGACTAACAGCTGCAGACAGAGCTATGCAAATGTGCACCACCTGTAGGCAAAAAAAGGGAATAACTTTTGCAACGTTGCCACCCGCAGTAGATGTAATTTCACAGATATAAAGGGTTACATGTTAAATTTCTGTGTATGTTTGAAATTTTACTAGTACTTGTGCAGTTTGGCTGAATCAACACTTTGCTGTGAGATCTTCAAGTGTGTAATTTGGAGTTAGTGAAGTAAAGAAGTGAGAACAAGTGAGCAGTTCACATATATTTGTTTTGGTTTCTTGTCTAGACCGTCCCCAGCAGTGACTAAATGTCTGGGTGTGCCTGCGGCTCATGGTGTTACTGAAATAATCCACTGCTGTTCACGGGTAGAAGTTCCAAGAGAGTCTCATAAATTTTTTTTTTTTTAAAACACCCTGAAAATCTGTACTTTATTACTGTTCGCTAGACTGCATAAATATTTGTGTATATTAAATATTTGGAGATTTAAGGGATTTTAAGTCCAGTTTTAGAAATTTGGTTTGTTGACAGACAAATATGCATACCTGTGTCAAAAAACCTACATGGAAAAAAAAAACCCTCAGAGTCTGTTTATACTTTTGCTTTCTCTCCTATGAGCGGTGCATGCTGACAGGTGCTTAAAAACAAACAAAAAAAACCCAAAACACAGCAAACACAGAAGTGGCCAAAAACTGCAGTTCCTCGAATGACTCCATAGCTGATAATCTCCTTCACGACAACTGTGTGCGAGATTACATTTTTATACAATTCACTAATTTTTACATTACAGTTTAAGTTTATGGAATATGAGGGCGCAGCTGCTTTGGGCGACAGGAGGTTTAAGCCTGTTTTTTATTTTGGCTAGGCAAATTTAGCATCCCATTTAATACTGCAGTGGACTACAAATACACTAACCAAGCTATCGACACTGCGTGAGCATCTCCCATCTCACTTTATACAGGATCTTATGAAAAAACTCACACATAGAACTGAAACATCCTCAAAGGATGCCACAGCCGTGTGTGTGTGTGTGTGTGTGTATGCACACGTTTCCATGTAAAACACCATGAAAAATGCACCTTAAATATATATTACTGTAGGAGATACTTGGTGTCAGCATGAAGACAGCCAGAAAAATGAACTTACTTCAGTCTGCTGATGTCTGCCTGCTGGGAGAAAAGCTGGTCATCCAGACGCTGTTTCAGTGTCGACCATTTGGTGGAGCAGTAGTCCTGTTAAATAACCCAAAACAAACACGTGAACTTTCACTGAACCAACAGCAGAGGGTAAAATCTTGTCTCTAGCATATTTGTCTCATGGAGTGACTGGTGCTGTGTGTCTGGTACCATCAGAGCTTTGGAGAATTTCTCACTGTTGTACTGCCCTCCTATCCTCAGCACATCCTCCATGCAGTAGTAAAACTCAGAGAAACCATAGAACTCACTGTTACTGAAGTTGATGGGAGCCTGAAAAAATATTATATGACAATTTTTCTTTGCGTGTCAACTTTATGAAAAATAAAGGCAAAGCTGTTCTCTGAGCAGTGATTTCAGTGTGAAATTATGAATTCAGTACAAAACCTTAGTACTATCATAAAGGTCCGTACCTGATAGACACCTCCTGGTGACATGGTGCCATTGTGGAGGCCCAGGAAAGGTCGCACGGCCTCCTGACACTTGGCCCAGTCGCCCTGACCCCTCAGGTGCAACGTGTGATTGTCCCGGACTGCTGTGTCCGACACTCCGACTGGCAGGCAGGGGTCCAAGTAAGGCTTGTCCTCACTCAGGCCTGTCTGTGTGGTTAGAAGCCTGGAAAACAAACAAATTTTTTTTAATTGCATTTACTTTAATTACTGAGGTACATGAAATTGAAGGAACATGAGGAAGAGGTTTAGAAGTTACAACATGAATCTTCAATTTAGAGAAATCACTGAACTAGAATGAAATATTGGATCAGTTATGACTAGGGGTGGGACTCGATTTAAAAAATTAATCGAATTAATTCGAAGCTTTGTAATTAATTCATCGAAATTAATCACATTTTAATATTTAACATGAGAAATATTCATTTAAGTTTGGTTGATGAATGAATCAATATACATAAGCTTAAACTTCAAAATTTTATTTTCCCACCAGTCTACTACACAGACCAATGAAGGGTGGAAGT
>JASGAU010366022.1:0-22677 GCA_030220045.1 Australoheros facetus
ATATGCATGCTATGTGGTCTTGTACACCTGTTCAAAGGTTCTGGCAGAGGATATGTGAAGACTTATCCACATGTTTTAATTGCGATATCCCAGCATCACCTAAACTGTGCGTTTTAGGTGATGTGGGTGAATTAAACATGGAAGCAAATATATCGCACATAGTTCTTGCTGCCCTATGCATCGCTAAGAAAACTATCCTCATGAATTGGAAATCCAAAAATGATTTGTGCATTACTCACTATAGGAATTTACTTTTAGAGCACATTAGTCTGGAAAGAATGTCTGCCACCTCTAAAAACCAGCTGGACAAATTTGAATCTCTCTGGTCTCCACTGATCAGCTCCATCACTGGAGGTTATCGGCTGTAGTCTCATCTCGCGGTGTGCCCAGTGGGTGGCTGGGGGTGGGCCGGGGGATTCCGGTGTCTGATGGTTCTTGGACTGGAGATGGTGACTGCCATTTTTTGGTTTCTGTGTGCGGGCCCTGGATGTTGGTGGTGGGGGCTTGGACGGGTGCTCTTATGGTCTTGCGGTGTGGGGCTGGGGTGCCCATGGTGGTGGGTGCTGGCCCCGGGCCGGGTGGCTGGCTTTCTCCGCGGGGGTCTGGGGCCCTGGTGCCTGGGGTCGCCCGTTTCCCGGTTGGGCCCCTCCCTGCGTTGGGGGGTCTGTGCCCGCTTAGGCGCACCGCCGAGTAGGGTGGGTTGGCCCGCGTCGAGATGTCTGGCCGTCATTCCGGGATTCTGGGGTGCCCGCGCATCCTTTGGGATGGTAGGGCACTCAGGTGAGGGAGCAGTAGTTTCCCACAGGGGGCCGGTTGGTCACGGACTCAGGACCACTGTGTGTGTGTGTGTGTGTGTATATATCATTCTTTGATTATTCTTTTCTCCCCTTTGTTTTTTGTTTTTTTTCTCTTTTATCTTTCTCACTATTTTTTCCTACCCTTTCCTTTCTGCCTGTCAGGCCTGGTGTAAATAAATAAAAGAAAATTAAAATACAAACATTAACAAGAGTAGCCTATTGGAAAACTTATAGAGCTATTCTTGGAAAAGCAAATACGTTACACCATAGCATTCGGATCATATTCCGATTGCGAAAACTGCCAGACATGACAGGCTAATGGTGTGAACATGTTTGCCTCCCCCGGGGCAGCACTGAATGTTACCAGACTGCTGAGGCCTGATATGCTGTAGCTTCTGGGTTTGAAAAGTGGAGCCAAAACCTGCTGTCTTTCTAATGGCCAGCAGGGGGTCATTCCTCTGCTTGGTGATTGGTTGATCGTATTGAAGCCTGTGGGAAAATAATCCTAATGCCCCTTTGACTTAGAAAATGCTTTCCTGATAAATTTATGGATTCAATTGCAAGTTTTAAGTCTTATTTAATACAGCATAGTGTTGATTTTATAAATTATGTTTCCATTTAGCTGTGTGGAGTTTGCATGTTCTCCCCGTGTCTGCATGGGTTGCCTCCCACAGTCCAAAGGCATGCAGTTACTGGGGTTAGGTTAATTGGTCACTCTAAATTGCCCATAGGTGTGAATGTGAGTGTGAATGGTTGTTTGTCACTCTGTGTTGGCCCTGTGACAGGCTGGCGACCTGTTCAGGGTGTACCCTGCCTCTCGCCCTATGTCAGCTGGGATAGGCTCCAGCCCCCCCGTGACCCCGAACAGGATAAGCGGATGAGGATGGATGGATGGATGAATAGATGGATGGGTTCCATTTAGCATAAAAAAGCTGAAGCAAAATATGATTCAATACATGGCTGCTTTGTAATGGATGCAGAGTTTGCACTTGAGCTGCTTCTCAGTCAGATTAACCATCTGCTCATCAGAGCCAGTGTGGGTGTCACACGTATCCAATCACCAAGATCTTCACTGGTTATAGGTTATATTGTGGAATACCTGCTATTTGATAAAAATCCTTTATTCTCAGTGTGAGTGGTGGTCTGTGAATCTCACAAAGACATCTAAAGGTTTAAGTGCAGCAGTGGTATGTACAAAGCTGGCGGTAACAAGATTGAAAAGGTTGAGCCAATTAAAGCTACAGATGTGTGTCCTGTCTCTCTACTAGCTGCTGCTAGCTGATGTGATCTTTACAGTTAGGTTTAACTGTATTTGGTTCCATAAGCCAACCAGTATTTTCACCTCATAATTAAGTGCATATTCATCTAAATGTCTTTCAAACCTGTAGTTCCATTTGTTCCTGACAGCCCCCCACCCCCAAAAAGAGAAATTTGTGAAGCAGGTCTCATAGCTACTAATTTGTGTGAATATACAAAAAGAAAATTTTCCACCTTTAAAAGGTGAAATAGGAAACTTCCAATGGTAGCAGCTTGAATAATGTTGCCACTCACACCAATGGCAACATTATTCAAAAAATCTCCACAATTGTCGTAGCAGTTTATAGTGTTGGAATTGGAATTGGTGCATTTCCAGTTTTTGGAATAATAATACACTGACTTTCCATCTGTGTCTTCTGTCGAGGAGAAAGGAGACATCACAGCACTAGCACGTATTTGTGTACCAGTGCAAGCATCAAATTGCTTTAAAGTTCTTACCAAAGAAGATGAAATTATTTATTAACCTAGTTTCTTAATAATAATTGTAATAGAGCAAAATTTAGACCGCACCACAAACCACACTGACAGTTATTTTCAGCTGATTCAACTTCAAACTGCAATCACAAGAAGATTCTGAATATACAGATAAAACAGTTTTACAACATTATAAGTGCCAATTTCAGGAATGATGTGGGGCATATGTGGAAAACCATGAGGAGTTTGTAGATTGTGAGAGCCTTGGGTATCTAATAATTATGAATAGAGCACACTGGAAATTGTGAGTGAGAAGCCCTTTTTGTTGAACATATTTTTTTTCTCTGTCTTTTAAAGAGTTTGGTTTGTTGTTGCTTTTTTTCACTCTTGTTAGGGAAGACTTGGATTGATTAGAAACTTTTGCTTGTTGTTTTGGGGATCAATGATCCCTGAACTGCTGGTCTTCCATCATTCTGTGTGGCTGGCCTTTCTTGGGAGTGGAGTCACATGTCGTGTTATGTCCAGGTTTCCTCTGGAAGCCAGGGACCTACACACTTCATGTGAAATGACCTGCGTTTGTACCAATAATGTACAGTTACAACTGGACCATAACAACATGTTTGAATTTTTGCATCCATCCATCCATTTTGTTCTGGTACACTAGCACCACAGTGGATTTGAAACAAATCGAGATATGATCAAAATCAAACTTTCAGCTTTCATTTTTTTTAAAACTATTAACTGTTTAGGAGTTCCAGCCATTTTTATAGTCTATTATAGCCATTTCATAGTCTCCAATTTTCAGAGGCTCAAAATGAACTGGATAAACTAACAAAGTTTTAAATGTGGGGATTGTTTTTAATACTTGGATGAAAGTCGTTTGTATTGGATGTCTGTCTGAAGTCTGAAACCAGCAGACGTCCCCAAACACTGCGTTCCCTCCCTGAAGATTGTCTGCTAGGCTTTTCCCGTAGATGCCTTTTGTTGCTGCTTGTTTGCGGCTCTTTTTACCTGCAGTTTTGTCTTCAGTAAGTGAAAAGTGTGATCATTTGGGCTGAGATCAGGTGACTGACCACTGAAAAATATCTTCTCTCTTCCCGCTGAAGTCCTCACTCCTGAAGTTTTTGTTATCTCTTTTATTTTTATTTACATTTGTTTTCCAGCTCGTGATCTGTTTCACTTGCACTGACATCTCTTTGGACCTCATATTGAAAGTTCCAGTCAACATCTGCAAATGCAAGTTTGACACTTGGAAACAGATTATGTCTCCTTAATTTGTTATGAAGTGCCACGGCAGCAGGCCTCACCTGGCCATGCTTTTCAATTGTCCAATTAAAAACTCTCTTTGTCCTACAAATTATGAAGTATATATAGCATTTTTTAAAATCATATTTTACTTTGCATGTACCTTTTATTCTGCATACTCTAATTGACACACATACTCTGCTTTTCTTACATGTATCATTGTACTACTTACTCCTAATTAGTGTGCCTTCAGACATAATATGAGGAAAAGAGATCATATGTGGCAGTGTCCCCTGCTAAGCTGAAACAATCACATATCAAATGCACCTGAATGAACTTGATAAAGTCTGAATAAGGGATAAACTAATCTACTCTCTTGCAGCTCGGCTCTGACTTCCAACACAAGGGCTTTGCATCTCATTAGTGGCCAAAAAAACACAAGGCAGTCTTAGTGGGTAATTAAGAAAGGAGATTCTCACAGTCACTTGGCCCGTTAATGATTTTTAAAGACTTGCGCTGGCTTGCTCTCCTTCATCCCATTTCCTGTCCTCAAAAAGTTTCCAGCAGCTGAAAACTTTGATTTAAAAAAATGCTAAACTCATCTGCAGCCAGCTCTAATTCATACTTGGCTAACTATCTGACTTCTTTTTCTCTCTGCCTGCCACCATATCACCTCACTCCCACACAGCTCCTATGAAGCAGCAATTAGCAGCACCTCTGCCTGTAATTGGTTCAAAGAGCTCTGCTGGCCTAAATTCCACTAGACAAAACCTCTCTGTCATGCACAAATGCAGACACATATGCACATACAGACTAAATTATTCCAAAGGATTAGAATGATTGAGGAAAAAGGACTTCCTAATATGTAAAGTGGCTCTCTGTTAATCAGATTCAGCCACCTCTCCCGTGACTTCTGAGAATGATAGTTAATGTATATAATTGTAAATAGAGGCTGTCACGTTAAAGTACCACCTTTCCACCAAGAATTTATTGTCGCCTGCTCTGCATACGTATTTATCAAGTGCATCAAGGGCCAGCACGTTTCGCAAACACCTGAAGATTGAAACGAAATTTGAAGGAAAACGTCTGTAATCAAAGATGTACCCCTCTTCTGTCCCCGTCTGGCACAAACGACTCATTTAAATCACCTTTTCTTCCCTATTCTGATGGTGGCTTTGAACTTCAGCAGCCTGTCCTGATCACGTGTGCATGTCTAAGTGCATTGTGTGGCTGGTGTGATTGGCTTATTAGACATTTGTGTTAACAAGCAGTTGAACGGGTGTACCTAACAAAATGGCCACGAGTGTATACAAACACTTTAAAGGTACAAAACCTTGAGCACCTAAAGTGTGCTCTGATGTAATTAGTTTAACATGGAATAAGATTAGGAATCCTGGAAACCCAGAAGTTTGGAGCTTTCTAACATTTTAAGCATTGTAAAAAGTGCATATTTGATCTTTTCCTAAATGTAGCCATGTATTTTTTTTTCCATCCATCCATTTTCTTCCGCTTATCCGGAGCCAGCAGTCTAAGCAGGGGCCCAGATCTCTCTCTCCCCAGCCACCTCCTCCAGCTCATTTGGGGGGACACCGAGGCATTCCCAGGCCAGCCAAGAGATATAATCTCTCCAGCATGTCCTGGGTCTGCCCCGGGCCCTCGTCCCGGTAGGACATGGCTGGAATGAGCCTTCGATGTGGAGGAGTAGCGGCTCTACTCTGAGCCCCACCCGAATGGCTGCACTCCTCACCCTATCTCTAAGGGAGAGGCTGGCCACCCCCCTGGAGGAAGCTCATTTCTGCCGCTTCTGTGTGCTACCCACAGCTCATGACCATATAGGTGAGGGTAGGGACCTAGATTGACCAGTAAATTTCCCTCTCCCATCTCCATCCCCTCTCAATCGTGAACAAGTATGTTTGCATTTTGTTGTTGTTGTTTTTGTTTTTTTGTGCAGTGATTGAAATTATAAACTCTGTATCTGTGACTGTATCAGAAATTTTATTTACAAATGTTCCTACTTGGTCTCAATATTCCAATGGATTCCTTTGGAATGTTAGTAATTTAAGATGGCAGAATGATGGAGCTGTGTTATTGTTCAGCCGGAGGTAATAATAGGCTACCGCGCAATGACATTCCAAACCTTTCTCTTTTATTTACAGATAAAGCTGTGAATAAAAAAAAATAATAATCTGAAATGCTTTTAGTTGGCACTGACTTCAATCATTGCCTGTGTTGGAAATTCCTAGTTTCATTATAAGTTAAAATAAACAGGAAAAGAAAAAACTCATTGTTTCTCTACTCATCTCTATCTCCGAGCAGAAGCCCTGCGAATGCTTCATGGTCTCGGGTGTGCACCTTTTTCATGCTTTGAGTTCATTTTTTTCAACTTAAAAAAATAGACCTCAAGTACATAAGAACCATTTAAACTCTATGGAAGCCAATTTCACACTTGGTTACACACATACCTTAAGAACAACAGTGTGAAGCACACGTGAGTTCTCAGTCGAGAAGCATCAGAGGAGTTATGTGTTCAAAAGACACTTAAGAATTAAACTCTACTGTGTGTGAATATTAGCACAATCTATTTCATATAAATGTACACAATATACTAAAATATTCCGTGTATAAAAAAATGTGAGATAAATACGACTGTGAAAATGCACTGAATGCAGATTTAAATGACTGAGTCTATGGTGATTTAATGAATCGCTTTGACGTTTAGCATGTTTCATCCTTACATTAAATATCCTATTATTTGATACCGTGCAGTGTAATAGTGAAGGTGTGGGAGGGAATGTGAGCAGAGACAAAGGGTGAACGCACTTGCAATAATTCTGTGCTGTGCGTTTGTCGAGGCTGCTGAATGTGACTGACTTGTTCTTCCGCATTTTCATTATTTGTAAGAAGGATCATCTCCATCCCATTATGGATTTAGTCATCTGGCAGGGATTCGTTTAGAATGACACAAGTCCTATTTCCAAGGCCTACTCTACCAATCCATGCTAACCCTGGGTTGTTTAGCCTATCAATTGATTTTGTGTAGAGCCGTACCTCAGTCAAACCAGTCCAATGTGTCCTTAGAGAATAATCCAGCGGTTGGATTGCTGGGTCATTTTGCTGTATTGCTGGAGGTCAGTGTGTCGAAACCCAAAAGGATCCAAGTTGACTCTGTCAGCTGTGACACGTCCTTGTTACTGGAGAAAAGTGTCTTTTCGAAAGCGCACTGCTGGGAAAATGTACTGCTCATCTTTTGGACAGCAGCTGCTCATTAATTGGAGTGAGGGTGTTCTCTCTTTGTCTGGGTCTTTCTGAATGATGACTCACATCAAAGATAGAATGAGACCTGATGCTGAGCCCACTGATGGCTGTGTTCTCTGGCTGGAGAAGCTGCCAGCCAATCAGCACATAAACCATCACATTTCATTGATCACTTTAAAAATCTTCATGCCAAGGCCTAGAGGAACTTTTGAGTTTAAAGAAAATTCTATTACGAGGACAGATATAACTCTCACAGCTGGTTGATTCAATACTTTTCTCTCCCTTCTTGGAAAATAGCTAACAAAAACACAAAGTCAGGATGAATGAGGGAATTAGGACCAAATGGGAATTCATGTTGGGCCAATTGCCTTTTGATTGAGGTCTAAATAACATTCCATCTCTTTGAAATGGGTCTGACTGTCCTCAAGGCCTTTTTAGTGCCTTTTTTATTGATTAAGTTTATTTTATGCATTTTCAACCATCTTTTTTTTTTTTTTTTTTGCACCCACTAGACTCAGCATTACCCAATTGTCTATTTATGTAAGTAAATTTAAAGCACTGATTTTTTTTTCTTTTCTACTTCAAATCACATTTAATCAATCACATTAAAACCTCTTTCCCAATATTATTTCACTGGCACCAAAACAACTCTGACCCATCAGTGCATGTGCACATGATGTCCTGTGGCACTAGGACTTTGACAGCAGATCCTTAGTGTCCTCTGGGTTATGTGGGGTCGGGCTCCCATGGATCAGGCTTGTGCTGGTCTTCACATGGGTCCTCGATTGGATGGTGCTCTTGGGATTTCAATGCCTGGGCCAACACCTTGGGCTTGTTGTCATGTTCCAGAGCAGTTATTTCGTGCTTTCTCTTATTGTCATCACAGAGCATCAAATACTGCTATTGTGTGAGATACCTGAGGCACTGGAGAGTTACCCACAAGGTGTCCTTTGCATGTACAGTGCATTGGAAGAATATTGGACTCCTTGAGATGACGGTCTTCGAAGTCTGTTTGTCTTCAATCGCTTGTGATTTGGGTTGAAATATGCCACTTCACATTAACCCTGTAAGTTGAGAAATTATAGGTATGCAGTGTGTTTTAATGTGAGTCCAAGGGGTTCTTTAAAAGTATCTACATGTGATGAGTTGGGAGTGATGTCTGATGTGCCAAACATTTGGTGCATCACAGCACTGGAGGCACGAGATCAGTTAGAACGGTTTCAGGACTTAAGGGAAAATAAAGACAAAATAAAGACCCAAAATGCATACAGGACAGGGAAAAGCAGGAGGTGGTAAAAAAAAGAATTTTAATACTTAATAAGGAGTCAATCATAGTAAGTTGCATGAAACATGTTATGTTTTAGTTTGTTTTTTGTTTTTTGCTTTATTTTGTTTTTGTTTTGTTTTACATCAATCGGGAATCCAACAGAAAGAAAACAACAGGAAAGATTTTGGAACAAGGAGATGCAGAAATGATAAAACCAAGAGAAAATATGCATAAATACCAGTGAGTTAGAGGTAATAAGAAACTGGTGAACTCAATAAGATGTTAACAAGGATTGGAAAAAGAACAAAGGAGGGAAGTAAAAACACTGAAAGCTTCAAAATAAAAAAGTAAGGAAATAATAAATTCACAAAAAAACAACAACTCTGAGTTGCAGAGAGAAGGCAATAAAGGAGGAACCTGGAAGCAAAACAGCAACTAGTGATTACAGTAAAAATACAAGAATCAAAACCACAAAGGAGGTGAAAAATTTGCTACTAGTGTGCAACAATGTTTGAGTAGGTGGTACAGATAAACACCAGGACAGGTAAACACCCGACAGGATCCATAAAGAAATATTTCTAGTAATCTGGTCCACCAACAGCAAAGACATGGTTCAGATCAAGCAAGTATTTGTGGGGTTTTAACAAGTTATTTTTTAAAGCAGGAAAAGGAGCCTCTTTTCATAAGAACTGTCCCAAAGTGGGAGCAGGTAAGAAATAGCTGCTACAGAGAAACAAATGAGATGTGGTGAAGAATATCTGTAGTCACAGTCTGAGAGTGGTGAGTCAGAATGTGGTGATTTTCTGATGAACAGGAACACAATCTGGATGGAAATTGGACGGACGCCTCCATCATCTGCTCCGACTGACTGACAGCCTGCTGGCTCCACTTGGCTCTGGGATTTAGCTTTTTCTGACTCTTGGAGGATTTGTTTGGACACGGCACCACTGTCTTCGAGGCAGTGCAGCATCATAATCTGTTTTGCATAGAGTACAGCAGAGAGTGACAGGAAGGATGGGAGAGAAGGGGCAATCTAGGGACAGCTTTGCATTTCTTTTCATGAGTTACACAAGAGGGCTGTGGGGCTTTATTGGAACTACTGAACCAAAGATAACAGTAACATTATTATCATACTACTTTTTTTTACACATGCACACACACACACACACACACACACACAAACACTCTATAGGGATGGCTAAAATGATCGATGTGCTAATGATTCTATGGTGTCTAAATAAAGATAAATGGGTTTACATTTCACAGCTTAGATATTTTTGCATGGATACTAGTTTGAATAATTTAGCTTTTAGCACTGGCTGAAGAATAACTTTAACATTGCAATCCCCAGAGGCATCATTCAGTTAGTCCATCCAAGCTCAACTCTTCTCCTCTGCTCAGTGTTAGTTACCAAAATCAATTTGGTCACCACCGTTCCTCAGCCTTCAACAATTTTTCCATCAGTCTCTCTCCACAAAACACTGTTTTTTCATAGAGCCCCACCATTTATCGGCGGATGGATATTACTGGTCAGCATTAGCTCTGGTATTGACATTAATGTTTGTCACAGTTTGTCTGCCAGTGGGCTCTGCAACTTCCCTGTTGGCAACACAAACACAACAACCAACTGATCCACGCAGAGTTGGGCAGAGCATAAATGAGTAAATAAATAACTACACATAATAAATGTTAGGTAAATCTTTTTATGTTTTGTGTGTCTGAAAGAAAAAATATTTGCAGATATACTGAAATATCTGATTTTTAAATAACCAAATATCGGTATCAGTCTTAAAAATCCTTTATCAGTTCTATATCGGTCAGGTTCTAGTAGTTTATGTGCTTATAAGGTTACTAAGCAGTCCTTAAAAAAAAAGACAACAGCATCTGACATAGCCTGACATCAGTGACGTTGTGTACAGGGCACATGCTGGTTAGTTGAAAAGTTGGCTTGGAAAGGAAGATGACAACAGCAGAGTTCACAATGAAGAGCGAGAAGTATATCATGACTTCTCTCTTCTCAGTGGCAGCAGCTAAGCTAAAGGACCAACAACACACATCAACAAGAGGTTCCTAAATTACACCTTCTGTCACATATTTTTTTCCATGTACCATCTCTGGTGACAGTACATGTGAGATTGTATTCTTTGTCCAGAGAAAAATTATCCATCTCCAGATCATGGAACCATAGGACCAACACTGGCACAACTTCTCCCAGCCCAAAATGAAATATTGTGATGTGCTCAGTCTCATTCCCAGTCATCAGCTACAGCTGCTCTGTCACATGCCACTGGTGCTTCAAACATGTTCAGTTCAGTTCATTTTTTTTATATAGCGCCGGATTAGAACAATAGTTAGTTCAAGGCATTTTATGTTCCAAGTTAAAAAGTCTACAATAAGAGAAAACCAAACAATGCAATGATCTCCTATGAACAGCACTTGGAGACAGTGGGAAGAAAGAACTCCCTTCTAACAGGAAGAAACCTGTTGCAGAACCATGCTGGGGGCTGAGGGGAAAGAGAAGGAAAAAAGGAGAACACAGAGAGGCAAGGACAGAACACCAACTATGGGTCATGCCTGTTAACCAGATTGAGTCATCTGGCATCATAGATGAGTATGATGGGTGTCATCTGAATAGCAACTGGATATGAATATGTAAACATATGCACCAAGCATCAGTGCCTTGATGCAACGGGCATGGCAGTATTAGATAGAAAGGGATAATGATCCATTTTGGAATGTCTTATTAATCCTCAGTCGACAGCTGGCAATCATACTCAACCTGTGGAGTGACATGACAACCATGCAATGTCTACTCCAGGTATACAGACCAGTGTTCTATAGTACAAGTCTCTGGACAGTGAAAACAACACTCTCATTGGTAGCTGCTTCAGTCACACACCTGGAAGCTGAGAAAAGTTCATCCCAGGTCCATCTCAGGTCTTTTCCGTCACCTGCGGCTATTTTTCCTGCCGTCACTTGAAGTCGCAGGATCTCATTCACTTTCTACGGTCTCTGGTTGCTTCCAGTGTGAATGCAGCTTTAACCACTGAGTGTGAATCTGAAACCAAGAAATCTTTAGCAGGCACCCATATCTGTGAAGCTGGAAATACCAGACAAGTCCTGCTGTTGCCCTAAACGGTGTATCATGGCGCAATCTTGCGCATATCTATGAGATAACAGCAGTTTTGACAAAACAGCAGCATTTGACATTCTGGAAATAAAGAACTGACTGGTTCTGGATGGCTTACTGGGCCACTCTACTAGACGGGGCTTTCAAGTATTGGATTTGTTAATTAATTGAAAGTCACTTTAAGGTCTCTACTGTATAAGTTGATATTGTCCTTCAAGAGTAAATTTCTAAAGCACTTGACAGCCTGGAGCTTTTCGAGACAGTAACAGCCTTTATTGTAAAGGAGAGAGAAAACAGTTTCTCTCTAAGCTACAAGGTTTTATGGATGAAATGATTTATTATAAAATTCCATCATCCATTTTCTTCCACTTATCCTTCCCAGGGTCGGGGGGTGGGTGGAGCCTATCCCAGCTGTCTTGGTGTGAGAGGCAGGGTGCACAGGGCTGACACAGAGAGACAGAAAACCACTCACACCTATGGGCAATTTAGAATCACCAATTAACCTAACCCCACTAACTGCATGTCTTTAGACTGCAGGAGGAAACCAATGCAGAGGGAGAGGGAGGGAGAACATGCAAACAAGTGTTAACCTGCAGTACGTGAGTCTGATCTCTGACTCGAGTTGTTTCTTTGGATTACTTCAGATGTGTCACGCTGTCTGCCCACAGTCTCATCTCCTAGAATCTTTGGTCTCATACGAAGGGAGTCTTTGGTGTGCAGCTGTCAGCATCCTCAGCAGGCTGCAGCTTTGCAAATGCTTGTAAACATGTAGGTTTAACATTTGTTTTCCTGTTATAATCAGGATTTTAGCAAATACAGCAATATTATGACAAAACTGCATTTTCTGGAAAAAAGTGACACTGTTGTATTGGCGCTTATACTCACAGTGATGCATAATATTTTGATGATTAAATGGCTGTTCATTGTTCATTTTTAGTATTAATGTATAGAATTTGATTGTTCGTATGTTATTATGATTGTACAATGTTTCTGTTTACTGTTGCAGTCTGTGCACTCTATAAATAATGCTACTACTTCTCTGACTACAGTCCAGATCTACTGAGTACTCCCACAGTTTTATATGCTTGGGCTTCCTGAGCAAATTACATAATTTTTTGAAGTGAAAAGACATCCCAGTCTCATTGTGAGACATGAAATGGTCATGAGAAGGCAATCTATTTGTTTGTGTACATGAACACACATTGTCCCCTTTTTTTCAGTAGTATTCTGAATATATTTTAATAGGAAGCATATTTCATGTCTGCAGAGCCTTCAGAGGGGATGCAGCTCTCTCTCGCAACAGAAACAGAGCAAAGCATAATGTCCGAACCTAACCGTCATCAGTTCCATGTGGGACCGGACCTTTGGTCTCTGGTGTGAGTGGTGAATGACGTGGACACATAATCATAGATATGAGTGTGCGCAGATTCAAAATCCTGCACTCCAGAAACTGCAGTGTCTGGCTGATGTGCTTTCGACTACTGTCCTGCTGTAAAAGCCTGCAGCTTTCCTCAGTTTCACTTTCTCGACTCGCTGAATGACATCTACAGATGATATTTAGTGGAATCCATTCTTCCCTCTGCCTGTGCAGTGATCCCTGTGCCACTGGCTGCCACACAAGCTCAAACCATGCTCTTAACACAAGGTTCAGAGCTCATGCAGCTTTATGGGAAACTTTTCTTGCTCTTCAAGATTTCTTCTTGACTTCTTCAGTTCCCCTTAAATGACATTTCAGACCGTGGAAGCTGGAAGCACTTTAATTTTTTTTATAGCCTTTTTTTGGTTTGTGGACAGGAGTTTGTATCCTGTCTAGGACAGCCTTTTTTAACTTTTGTTTTTAACTTTTTTATTTGGGCAATAAAATCTGCAAGTTTAGGAAATGATCATAAATTGCATTAACACCATTTGATAACATTAACTGCATTAGAAGGCAAACCTCTTCCATCATTTGGCAAACATATTGTGGCACAAACATCAGAAGTTGAGTCACATCTATTGAAGACTTAAGGCTACATTGTATCAAGAAAAGGACACGAATCATCAGTATGTCGTGAGGTGAGATCGAACACACGCTTCTGCTGAAGGTTTTTCCTGATTAAAGGCAGTTTCACCTCCCCAGCGTTACCAAGTGCTTATTCAAAGGGAATCCTTAGGTTTCTCTAGCCGGCCTGTTTTCATTCCCGGTGCATCAGTAGTGTTATTTTGCCAAAGCTGCTTATGTCTCACAGATACACACACACACACAAGGTACCCTTACACATAGGGACTGTGACACACTGGGTTATGGCAGTAGTGAGACTCCATGTGAGATTGTCTATAATATAATTGACAGTCTGGAGAGGAGTTAAACACGTACTCATTACGGGAACATTGCTCCTGTCTCATAATGCACACTGTGTGGCCCAAACACAAAAACAGCACCACTCAAGAGACATGGGGAGTTTATTTCCCACTTCCAAGAGAATGAACACAGGCGATGCCAACATGAGAATCTTGTTCGTATACAGTGATAAACGATTTAGCATACCATAATTAGTGATGGCTTTCACCTAAATATCTAACGCAGAACAAAGTCATAACCTGTGGACACTCAAGTGCAGTTGCACGTGTCAGTTAAACGCAGAGACGCTGACATGAAATTATAACAGGACATACAGGTTAATAAGAATTTGCCCACATACATTAAATCTTTGCATTAATCTGTTTAAGCCATCCATGTGTAACTTGGTCAGAATGAGTAATTATAATGCTTGTAGTTTTATACTAGGCCATGTGATATTGATAATCTCTGCAGTAATGTATGTCATTATTTTAAAAAAATGGATAGAACATAATTGCGAGAGGGTTTTTATTAGAAAAGGTAGACAGGCTTCTCAGATAAGATCATTTCCTCTCATAAGAAGTGCCTGAAGCAGCTAGAGTGGCTCTACACTGAGCGCAGTGTGAACACCCTTAAAGAAGCATTTTAAAGCTCTACCGTTCCTGAAAGATGAAGGGAGACACATGGCAGGTTGACTCCTGTGTTCCTTTACGCTCGGCTTCATTTGAGAATCTAAAAGGAGTATTTTATTCCAGTGTGATGTGAACATCATCCCTCTCCCTTTCATACAGACATTTTAACATTACAGTCTGACTGTAGGCTCAGTGGGACATCAGCTCTGTGAACTTTGCCACAGGAGGTTATGGTACTGTCAATTTAATTACACAAGACAATGGTGGATCCAGCAGCCGTCTTCCCACAAAGCAGAACCCGGCATCTGCCTGGACCACAGCCCTGACATTTACAAAATTCCACATGGGCAGACTCATCTGTGTGTGTGTGTGTGTGTGTGTGTGTGTGTGGGCGAGAGGAAGAAGTGAAGCCTATTCTCTAAGCTAATGAAGAAGGTTGACAGGGTTTTTAGCTTTTGGACTCCAGAGAGGCTGGAGGCTGAACACTGTGACACTAATTGCAGGTATATAGTCACTGAGTGGACCAATCAGGGCTCATTATCTGTGTGTGTGTGTGTGTGTGCGTGCGTGCGTGCGTGCGTGCGTGTGTGTGTGTGTGTAGGTGAAGGGCAGTCAGAAGTTGAGGGTACAGATTTTAATAAGTAATGTTTGTAATATGTGAAATGTTATAGCCTAATATAATTTGATTGTTTTTCTCTGATTAGAAAGACCATAATCTTGCACAGCTTCTTATTATTGATCCATTATTTGTACATAAAAGTCCTTTTGTTTCTCTCTCTTTCTCTATGTGATTCGACATCTCTTATTACTTAAACTGCATATTTTGAAGGTGGTGGTGGGAATGAACTAATATAGAGAATTTAACTCACATTTAATTAGTGATTGTTATCAGTTAATCATAAAATTAGATATAACTGCCATCAGTGAGACATTTAATGAAAAAGCACTGTGTTCTTCCCCCTTTAATTTAGTTAAGAATGTGAAAATAAAATAAAATAAGTGGTATTTGATTCTAAGTGTTAATATTACATTGACTGTTAAACCTTACACAGACCGGAAATAAAAAGGCTTTTTTTTTTTTCCTTTTTTTATTATTAAAAGGTGATAACTGGAATAAATTAAGGAGCTGAGGGAAAGTGAAAGTAAAAAGGTGTTATGGCCTCCTTTGCATCTCCAGTCTGACTGTTAGAGAAATGGACAATGTGTTTCTGTAAATGTTTTCATACAATGCAGCCAGAGATATACACCAGGATTCCTTTGACTGTCCTCAAAAAGTTCTGGAAGAGAAGGCTAAAGAGGTGATAGTGGAGTGATTTAAAAGGGAGATGACTGTAGGAGACTTTAGCCGTGTCCTGTTTGGGAGTTTTGTGTTTTGAACTTTGTTTTGCTTGGTTTCGCTCACTGATTTGTTTCATTTTCATTTACTTTTTACCACCAAGAGCTACTTGGTTACCAACAGGTTGCACATGATGCTTGCCGAGCGTGTTTTAGTCTCACTAAAGTGAAAATAGGATGGCAAACTTCCAAGCAACAAGGAAAAATGTTTTTTGTTTGTTTGTTTTTTGTCTGGGACTGATTGCAAGTAGTTGTGTCGACCAAGTAGTCACAGAGTTTGAGCGTGCAGAACCCTCAACCTCTGGGGCACAGTTCACAGGCAACCTGTTTGGGTCCGACTCACTGCAATCACTCTCAAATAGATTGGCAAAGGTTTACAATTAATTGCCATTTAATTTATAAACACAGACAGACTGGCAACTACATGTCAGCCTGTGCTGATGAGCACAGCTCATCTGCGCCATCAAATAATGAAACACAAACCTGAGTTAGTAAGGTCTCTCTCTGCCTTTTCTCAGCAGTGTGCACACATGGAACAGTTTCTTTATTTCTTTTCCTTCCCTTGATGGGCACTGTTATATATGTCTGTCAAAATACAGCTATTAATGGGACTGCGTTAATATGCTAGATTAATGACAGAAGTTACTATATGTTGGGTTAGTTAAATTAATGTGTGTGATATTCCCAGTCTTATGCTTTCCTCTTCAAACACTTGCATTCACGTGCAGCAAGACTGGAGCCTGTAAAATTTGGAAAGGACTCCAAGGAGTCACTGGGTGTGGTGCTCGGTGGAGCTTCACTATATCACCATACTTAAAAGCTCTTGTGGGCAACAAAAGTAAGACTTCGAGGGGCATGATTGGGAGGAACGACTTGCCTGATCTAAACCCGAATGGTGCTCTGTTGTAGAACCTCTGTGCAAACCACAGTTTGTCCATAACAAACACCACGTTCAAACATAAGGATGTCCATAAGTGCACATGGCACCAGGACACCTTAGGTCACAGGTCGATGATCGATTTATTTATTTATTTTTTAATCGTGTCATCAGACCTGTGACCGTATGTTCTGGACACTCAGGTGAAGAGAGGAGCTAAACTGTCAACTGATCACCACCTGGTGGTGAGTTGGGTCAGTGCCGAGGGAGAATGCTGAAAAGACCTGGCTCACCTTAACATATAGCGAGGCTGCTCTGGGAACATCCCAGAAAGGCCTGGGAGGCTCCAGTCCATGAGATTTTCAATTCCCACTTCCGGCAGAATTTCAACAGCATTCCAAAGGAGGCTGAGGACATCGAGTCTCCATTGTTGAGGCCACCACATGCCGCTCTGGCTGTAAGATGGCTGGTGCCTGTCATGGTGGTAATCCTCAAACCAGACGCTGGACACTGGAGGTGAAGGAAGCCATCAAGCAGAAGGAGTCCTATCAGGCTTAGTTAGCCTGTGGGACTTTGGAGTCAGCTGATGGGTACCGGCAGGCCAAGTTGAAGCCGGCTCGGGTGGCGGCTGAAGCAAAAACTTGGGTGTGGGAGGAGTTTGGTGAAGCTTTCAGTCTGCCTCCAAGTGATTCTGGCAAGCCGTCAGGCAACTGAGGAGGGGAAAGCAGTGCTCTACTAATATGGGTGAGTACTGCGGGTGGGGAGCTGGACAACTGAGGATATCAGTGGCTGATGGAAAGAATACTTCAAGGACGTCCTACTGACACGCCTCAAAAAAATAGAAAGTACAAAAATAGAAAGTACAAAAGAATATAGAGAATAGAAACACTTTGTACACAACTATATAAATTACATTTACACAGGTAAAGATAAATACGTTCATCAAGGTGTATGAGTATGAATGTGTGTGTGTGTGTGTGTGTGTGTGTGTGTGTGTGTGTGTGTGTGTGTGTGTGATGGATATAGTTATGTACTGGATATTAACAGCAGTAGCAGCGTGGTAGCAGCAATCAGTAGGTATCGCACAGAGTTGTAAACATCAAGGTGGTGTTATAAAAAGAGGGGCGTGGACCGCTCTGGTCCTTAGGAATTCTGCAATGACCTCCTTGGTTTTTCAGGCCCCAGCGACCTGGCCCCAAATAAGCAGAAGAAAATGGATGGCTGGAATAACATGCTCATTGGATTACAAGTTGTCAATTGCAAATCATCAGCCAATGAGCATGAGGTTTCACAGTGAGACCCTTCCTTCCTCAATACATTTGAGCGTTTTTTGCAACCAAGATGGCAGCGATGAAAACAGTGAAAACAGCTACTCCTTTGTCAATTCACAGGGCTGACAAACTCTTTCCTGCAACTATATGTTCAGGCACCTCAAAGCACTGAAGCTCGTGCAATCTATCGAACTCAGAATAAGAAAATCAAACATTTAGAAGCACATTAAGATAATGTTTGCACAGGATATACCAGGTTTATTGTATATCTCAACATTGTTACACTTTTTCTCCCTCGTTTGTTCTTTTTTCTTTTCTTTCTTCAACTCTTCTCTTTTTCTCCTGCTGAGAATTTGCAAAACTTTTTTCTCCAAGTAGGATTATACAGTATTGTTTAATCAACTGATTTTTTTTTTGTTGTTGTTCTCAGCCAAACAGGATTTTAGATTCCACAGCAGATTCCATCTGCAGCTGCAGCTTTTTGATGCATGTGCTGCAGCCAAAGGTAGTGATGTAAGAATGCAAACATCACTCACAGCAACACAAACACACACAGGCATGAATACAGAACAGCCTCAGTGCATGCTGCTTATGTCTCAAATACTTTAAAGGGTTGTCCCTGCAAGCAGTGCTGGTAGATGGTTCAAAATGGTTGAGATTTGAATTTGTGATGGATGCTGAGAATCAAATAAACCTCACAATGAGGAACTGTACAAGCAGCCAATTTCAATGTCCCAAAAAGGTTGCATTCAACAGTTACGTGGTCCAGTGTTTGTCTGTACAGAATTAGTTCATTTAATTCTCTGGAAATGACTCATTTACAAATGAATGCCATGCTGACAAACATTGTTCAAACCCACAAGCTTAAATGTAATGGAATGAACGGATACTTAAAGAGTATGCTTTTTACTAAAAGCCACCTTCATCCATTCACAGACACATTCATGCATCACTTCATTCTATGCCTTTAAGCACTTTCTTACTATCACACACACTCACCCTTTGAAGGATGCATCAGCAACAATCTGGGGTTCAGTAACTTGCTCGAGGACGAGGACACTGACATGCAGACTGTAGGACTGGGGCATTAAAAGAATCAACCTTCCCTTTCGTAGATGACCTGCGCTACCTCCTGAGCCACAGCTAACCCAGTGGAAATCCCAACATTTCATAAAATAAAGTTCATACAGAGATAAAGATAATATAGAAGAACATAAGAGTAAAGTAAGGGGATTCAAAAACAATAAAACTTTCAGAGAAGAAATGATGAATGTCAGGGACTTGAGGTTTGACAATGCTGTAAAACTTGTCTCCACTGCATTATTTTAACCCTCTATTGCACAGAAATGCTATTTTGCACCTGCCTGATGTTTAAAGATCATACTCTTTAAGCTTACCATAGAAGCTGCAGCACTGTTTTAAACAGTTAAACTTGCAAGTGGTCACATGCTGATGACCTGGACTCACAGGAAGTGGAGCGCTTTAACCAGAAAATATTTCTTCAAGTTTTTCTTAAATCTGAAAACTGCTGAAATAGTAAGTGATCAGTTATGACCTAATGTTTTACATGTAATTCTGGATAACTTACCAAAATACCAAACTTAAAGTCTGTGCTACATTGGAAAAATATAGAAGACAGACATGAAATCATGAAATCATTGCCATAGTCCTCTATTGATTTTTGGAATTTTGTTATAATGTTACCTTTCTATGGACTTTTCTCATTTCTCAGTTTGCATGTGCCCAACTCCTTTCCTCACCTCCTCTCCTTACGTCTTGGTCCCTCCCACCACAAATGATAAGAGACATGAGAAATAACAAATTGAGACACTCTTGCTTCCTGCTATCATTTTAAAATGCCACAACTGCATCATCTGCCAGTATTACTGTATGTTTTAGCCGATTACTGCTTTATTTGATGGTCTCAGATGTCACATAATAATGTTACAACTATCGCTACTCTTATATTTAGGCCTATTTTACTACTGAAACATGTAATATATACAAAAGTGTATGTGTGGTGTGTATAGGTTTAGTTCCCATGTCATCTTTTATGGTTTTACATCCCTCTCTGTTCCTTCTCCTGTCCTTGTTTTTGTCTTTACTGAGTTCACCTGTGCCTTATTATCCCTCTGCCAGGTGTGTGTATCTAATTACCAAAATGAATAAGTGAATATAGATTATGGAAATAGTGACAACCACACACACACTTACATCTACAAATTTAGAAGTGTCTTTGGACTGAAACACACACACGCAAACTTCAAACAGAAAGTCTGCAGCCAACTCAGATTTAAAAACTCCTGCTTTAGTGTGACAGTGTTAAACACTAAACCACAATCCAGCCAAGAATCTGTCTTAATTACAGCAATTGCGAGTCCTATTATATGGAGGGACACACAGCAGAGCAGTGTTCATAAAGCTTTTTCCATAGGCAGCCCAGCAGGCATGCAGCCTAATAGCAGACTTAAGCCCTGAATAACACAGGTCCTATAGAAAACTGCCTCACTGTGGTACAGCTGTCGTCCTCCACTGTCAGTTGGAAGTGTCTGGCAGTTTTCTATTCACGCCATGCAGGCTCTGCTTCTCATCTCTTCCTGGCTCGCCTTGACTTCCTGTCAAACTCAACGCCTGACAGCGCTGACAGGTGCTAGAGAAGGCGAAAGTTCAGATGTTTCAAAAGTTCTTAATAAACCTGCTCCATTTGTATGTTTAAGTTTAGGCATGTTGCAGGTTCATAAACCCTGCTGTCAAGTAAAACCTGCTAAAACTTTTATCTGGATTTTATCAACATCTACCAATTTATTCTTTTTCAAAGCAAATTTTATTGGTGTAATTCCTGTTATAAATCTAAGACTATTTGAATGAGTTTTTTTTTAAATTTTATTAAATGTGTGCACATGACAAACACAGTTCCAAAGGAGAACAATATAAGTCACAATCAAAAAACAACCTTCACGATAAACTGCCAACATAATTACTGTTAGTGATACAGATTAGTATTGGGCTCTAATAAAAATAACCATGAATGAATAAATCATAGGTTTGCATATTTTGTGCAGCTACATTTGGTTAAACAGAAGTTGTCATACTTTGGGAAAAATAACCATAAATGCAGTGTTTCTTTAATCTTTTCTTATTCATTAAAGAACATCTTTCATTCAAACTTTATGGGAAAAAACAAAAAAATTTCCCAAATAAAAATTGTGCTGAATATCACTTCCTTCACAACAGGAAAGTTCATGTAGAACTGTGTTGTTGTTTATCATCAATCAGAAGAATTAGTAATGTACTGTTCATGGAAACTATCAACATTTGTCCATCTGCGGTGCTGTCATATCATGACCAGTTTTGACTGGTCGTAAGTGTTTAAACCACGTTTGATGGCCAGCTAGCCCAGTGGTTTTCAAACATTGTTGTGCAAGGCACACAAAGGACAAGTCAAAAGATAACAAAGCACATCTATATTCATATGAAATCTGTCATGTACCAGTGCTTTTGATTGTATTGACAGATTTCAGGCACTTTTTTCTTTGCAATAAGCGCTACTAATGTGTAACTTTTCAGACAATTTCACACAATGGTCTTACTGTCTCTGGCTTAGATTCAGTGCTCTTGTGAAGAAATTGATTTCTTTCAGAATGAATCTTTGGTTTCCGCTTGATTGGCACCATGTTAGCATCACTTTTCCTAAATAGTGTTTTGTTTCAGGCTTGTTTTGCCAGCCTTGAGGTGACTGTTGTGCTTTGGTGCTATAGAAATAAAACTGAATTGAATTGAATAGTTTATGCTAAAGAAATGATCAATTTCCCCCTTCACAAGAGTTGCTGTCTTCCTTGTTATTAATTATGGCTTTCAAATTTGTTCTTTTGCAATAATTTGCACCATGCAGGAGCTGCCTAAAAGAGAAAAAAAATAGAGCATCATATTTTGGATGAAGGTGTAAATGGGAGCATGAATGGTTGTCTATCTCTATGCATTACCCCTGCAGAAGACTAGTAACCTGTCCAGGGTGTACTGGGCCCAGCCTTTCGCCCTTTGACAGCTGGGATAGGCTCCAGGTTCCCACATGCCCTTAACAAAGATGGCTGAGGTGGAGATGCTGCCCCAAGTAGAGGAGTTCAAGGGTCTTGTTCACAAGCAGAGGAAGAGTGCAGCGGGAGCTTGATAGATGGACTGGCACAATGACTGCAATGACCTTAGAGACAGTTGAGCCAGTTGAGGTGGTTATGAGATGCTGGAGTGATAATATCTGTTTCCTAGCTTGGCAATGTCTCAGTATTTGTCCTGAGAGTTAGGGGCATTGAGGTCTGGGCATCTCTGCTTAGACTGCGGATGGATGGATGGATGGATGGATGGATGGTATTTTACTACTATGGCAAATCAGTGAAAGCAAATTACTGATATAGTAATTTCAAATTCATAACTTTTCATGTAGTTGTACATTGAAACAATAACATTTGGATGACACAAATATCACACCTGGACTTGCCTCATGGCACTGTTCACAATTTAGCCAATACAGTCAAGAAGTGCAAAAGGCTTCGATTGTTTATTAATACATTTTGTTATAAAGTTGGACAGCAGTATCAGGTGTTACCCTTTTAAGTGATGCTGATGCAAATGGATCAAAAGGCATGTTTGCTTTAAAACCGTGTCAGAGGCAATGATGTCACTCGAGCCAGTGTTAGAACACTAGAATTCTTAAATAATTAGCTTTGAGGTGTGTGTGTGTGTGTGTGTGTGTGTGTGTGTGTGTGTGTGTGTGTGTGTGTGTGTGTGTGTGTGTGTGTGTGTGTGTGTGTGTGTGTGTGTGT
>JASGAU010366027.1:0-12944 GCA_030220045.1 Australoheros facetus
TGTATGAGGCAAATGATTATTCTGTGTTTTATTTTGTTTTCCTGTGCTGAATATATCCTTTGTGTGCATAAGTTCTTGCAAATGGGTTTTGTTTTATTCAATGTTAGAGGGTGTTAAGTCGCTGTGCTTAGCATCCTTTGTGAGGGTTAAAGAAAAAACAATCTAACATGTCAGGAGAGATACCTGGCTGGCACCCCTAGACAACCGAAAACCGTCACACTGCTTCCTCCATACAATCACACTCCTTTATTTCTTCTTTTCACTATGAATATGTAGCAAAAGTGTGACACCCAAATTTATGACCCAGCAAAGAGATGAACTGATGCCTCTTTACCAACGATTTTTCCTCACACATCAATTGTTTTCAAATCCCTTTGGAACTTAGTCACTCCTCCTGATGGACTATTTAGAAATGTGAACTGAATATAGTAAATCCAATGCCATGTTCCCCAGAATAATTGCATGCAAAAAATATCTAATCTTACAAACCATGCATCATCCTACAGGAAATTCCAATGATGGAATTGTACTGTATACAATGCTATACATCACAGCAGCCATCTAAAAAACAAAACAAAAAACACTCATTCAGAAGAACAAAGTAAAGATGAAGTACTGCTGAATTTTTTAATAATTTTTTCAGACACTTTAAATCATGAACACAGGAAGGACTCTTTTAACATGCAGTACACATATAAATATTATATGTTCTGATGGTGGTACAGATAAGGCTGAACTCTCCACCTGCACTTGCCTGATGTTAATGAAGTGAAACTCCCTCAGTCCACATGCTGGAATTTAGGGGGCTGTAGCTGACCATTCCTGTAACTTTCTGCATTACTATAAATACAGTACCATACAGGCTGACTGAAATCCCCTGATTTATTAATTCATATCTGTTTATTGCAATTTTACACTTAAATGGGGGAAAATTCCTGCTAATGTGCTTGATAAAAAGGAATTCTTGCCCACTGACTGTCATTGCACTGCAGTTACTCCAAGTCCGAGCAACTTTGGGGTGCAAGGGACCCTGATTTTCAATGGGCCCTCTCTTTCTAAAAATAAAAGCACTCAATGAGGTACTTCAAGACATTTTGGATAAAAGTGTCTGCTAAATACCATTTAGTATATTGTATTACTCCCATTAATGCAATATGGGACTCACTCGCACTGCCCATTGACTTCATCCATTCCCAGAGGGCCATCTATCTGTCCATTGACTGCCATTTAGTGTCAACGGGGCCATAACTCGTTACCTGAATGACGTTTAGACACTCAGCTGCTCATTACAAAGGTCAGGGGTTAGATGGCCATTGGAGGGACACTTCACTCTATCTGCTTCCATTTCTTGTCAGATATCCAACTTGGTCTTCCATATACACTTTTTTTGTTACAGCTGAATTTTATTTTTGCTTAGTCATTGATTTAGTCAACAGTACCTCCTGTTCGCCTGTGCCTTTATTAACTCATATGTGTATTAATTCACAGAAATTTTCTGTATATGTCATGGTCCTTAAAGTCTTCTATTTATGGCTTTATCTTATGTTCCCTGGTGCTTATGAATCTTGTCGTCCTGCTTTTGTTGATTATAGATTAGTTAGTTCCTGTTTCTATACCCTTCCTTTTCTCTCAGTCTTGTTTTTCTCAAGTTTGCATGCGCGGGTCTTTCAAATGTTACTTCCCATTTTACTTTGGTGCTCTTTTGTCCCTGGAGTTTAACTTCCCTTGTCTCCTTATCTGTGATTAGTTTCAGCTGCTCTCCCACCTGTTGCTTGTTCCCTCGTTATTCTGTGTGTGTGCATATATTATTTCAGTCTCTCCTTGTCCTGTGTTGCATGCTCCCTCATAGCTCTGGCCTTCATGGTTGTGTGTTTCTCAGTTCCATGTTTCTTGGTGATAGTTTCTAGATTATTGCTCCTTTTGTATGTTGTGAAAGAGGTCAGCATTAAAGCTGCTTAAAGTTCGTCAGTCTCCCGAGTCCTGCATTTGGGTCCACATCCTGCCTGCCACACAGCCAGCTTTGACAGTATAGTACAGTAAATCGCTTTGGGTGACACACTTAATGACAACATTGTTTGTTTTTTATTGCTTTAGGGAAATAATTTCATAAAAATAAATCCAGTAAAGACCTGTATATAGTTACAGTCAGCAGCCCTATAATAAAGCAAGCTCAGAGTCACCTTGGCAGACAAGCAAATAAATTTTTCATATTCACTCTGAAACTCACAGGTATCCTTAGTTAATATGTTAATCAAGATATTGAATTTTGGCAAAACTCTTGCTCTTAATGTCTCTGTTTGATTATTTGGGTGATTATTTTTCAGTGTTTTTACAAATGCTTTTCTTTTTTCTTTTTTAAGAATTTCTAAAGAATTTTAATTTACAACATCAGTGGGCAAAATACAACGTGTGTATTTTAGGAGTTCATGGTGTACCACCATGTATATAAAGACTGGAAAGAAAAGCCGTAGGGAAAGGAGGGATAAGCACACAGCAATGTTATTGTATATACAAAAGATGAGGTGAGTGAAAATACGTGTGAATATTAGCATCAGCTTTAGTCACAGGTAGATGGAAACAGCTGAAGAAAAGGAGGGAGAGGGGATGAGTTTTTACCATGGGTAGCCAAGCGTGACCATTGATTCCACCCCTCAGCTGCTGAAACACAGAGCAGACAGACTGTCAATCATTCAGACTCTTATTTCCCTCTCCACTCACCATATCGCCCCTCTCCCCGTGGTGGTATTTAGTCGATCTTGTATTTTGGAAAACATCTAAAACATCACATTCTAGCTGTGCTTTTTTTCTTTCAGATAGTGTTCCTTGGCTTAACTCTGTGTGATGGTGACATCATTACACATGACAAGCTAAAAAGCTTGTCTTTCGTTTCAATGAAATTCTTGCATTTGCAGTGAATTTGTCTACAGGCAAAACTAAAACATTTTTTTTCCGCTAAACACACAAAAAGGGCATTTTAAATGATCTCTTCTGCAGGACAAATGTAAAATATGATGGAATATTTCTTCTGTGCTGTCTTGTTCCTTATAAGGTTATGCTGGCTGTTCATCAAGTGGAACTATTAAATAAATTAATCACAACATCAACATAGAGACCAAACCAAGAAATTTTATTATGGTTGCTTGTGCAACCATACATGGCCCCAGAGGTGTCCATCCATGCTTGTCTTTACATTATCAGCATTTAAATTTTAAGGAAAGGGCTGCACTTCGCATTTCGTCCAGGCCGCACGCTCAGAAATGGAACTGAAGTGGTTCCAAAAACTCTGAAAATGTCATCTTTCCACTCCTGTCAGTCCGCATGCTCTGGCAAATAAACTGGCTCATCACCCCGATCCTCTGTTTGTGAATCATTTAATAACCGAACTGTCCCACGGTTTTCATGTTGGTGTTATTTCTTATTTAAACAGGTCATTTGTGTTCAAATACCTACAGTTGGCAATTAAAGAGCCAGATCTGGTATCTCAGCTCCTGAAAAAAAGAGTGCGAAAAAGGTTTTCTCATAGGTCCTTTCACAGTTCCTCCTTTCCAGCTATTCCGCATGAGCCCAATTGGTATTGCAACTTGCAAATACTCAGGAAAGGAAAGGTTAGTATTCAACTTATCTGCTCCACATTCAGGTACAGTTGGCAGCATCAACAGTATGATTCCTGTTAAGCTGTTTTTGCTCTATTACCCTTCTGTTGATAATGGCATCAGGGTGTTTATTGGTCCCGGCACTTACCTCTCAAAAGCCGACATTACTGACCCATTCAAAATCGTCCCCATCTCAGTGGCATCTTTTCTGCATCAAGTGGGATTCTAAATTTTACTTTGCAGTTAGATTAACGTTTGGGTGTAAAAACAGTCTCTAAAGTTCTCTGCTGGATTTTGTTTAATAACGTTAAGCTTCTGGTTGTCCTTCGTCTCTTGGATGATTTTCTTCTCATTGATCCTCCGCTTGACAAGTCCGGCTCATCTCTCTCCAAATTAAAATCCTTGTTCCGTCGCCTCCTTTCTTGTAAGAAAACTCTCAGACCTGCAACAAGTTTTCAGGCACAACTCTTGATAGCTGTGAGATTAAAGCATGTCTTCCTCGAGAAAAACTCCATCTATAGGTTTTGGGGGGTATTATCAGGGCATCTGGTTTGCTGGCAGCGAGCCTCCTGTTTTCAGTTTTGCCTCAATCTTCTGCCCTTTCGGAAATCCATCCAGTTGTCGTGGCATGCTACATTTAGAGTCAGAATTGGCAGTGCAAATGCAGCTTTGTGTTATCTGACAGTGAAGCCGGTGTCAGTATCATTAATAAAGGCCAATTTTCTTCATAACATGCCTCACTTGGCTCTCTCTCTCTCATAATTTCATTCTCACTGCTTGTCGCATTCCAGGTTTTAAAGACCCTGTGCCCAGATGCAAGTCCAACCCTACCGTCAGTCCTCCCTTTTTTAGCTCTAGTCCTATCCTAACTGATTCTCCCTTATCCAGTCTGATTCATTCCACAAATCACTATATAAGAAAAGGCTTACAGTGCCATCCACTCTTAATTCCTATGATTTTGAATGGAGAACTTTTACCTCATTCTGTCTCAGTTATCATCCCATCCTTAATGCTGCTGTCTGTGCACTTTTTTTCACAACTTCAGCAGCACCTGACAACTTTAGCATCCAGTCTTTAACAAGTGGTTACCATGGGTCTTCTTCATCCTTCTCATCATATACAGTATCAGACCTGGTGCTGACGTCATTGTCTTGGGAAAAATCCCCCAAGGCCTAAAGTCCTGTTAAGTCGGCATATAGTTGGTGGTGCCATCTCATTCTCATTCCTGCTCAAGCTTTATTTAGCATCTCTGTTCTCTCTCTGCTCTCTCTCTCTTGGCCTCCATCAGCCTTGAGCCTTGTTGCAGATTATCTTTCCTCCATCTCTGGGCCTCCAATGGCCATTCATTGCAGACTCTCTCTCCATCCTTGCCTATCTTTAGTTAACTTATCACAGACCTTCTACTCTTGTGGCCTCCAACAGCTCTTGAGCCTTCACGCAGGCTCTGTCTTTTCTCTCTCCTGCCCTCTGTCAATTCTGATTACCACAAGTTCTCTGCTCTCTCCTGACCTCCAACAGCTTTAATGCAGGTTTCCCTGTCATTTGGCAACTCTCAGCCTTATTTCAGGCTCTCTGGTCTCTTCTGCCTTCATTGGCCTTGAGCCTTAATGCAGGCTCTCTCTCCTTGTCTCGTCCCTCGAGCCTTATTGCAGGCTCAGTCTATACTCTGCTTCACTCTTCCTCTTATCTGGTCCCTTCCCTCAGTTTCCACTTCTCTACCTATGCATTTCTTTTCTGTCATACCTGATCCTGTACCATGGCATTGCTGCCACTATTGTTCATGTGTATTATGGAGGCAAACTTCTTTGCCGCAGTAACATTGTTTTTTTTTCCCCTCTCTCTTTGCTGGTCCTGCCCTAATTCTTATCACCACTGGGATTCCATTCTGCTACAATGGGTCATCGAATTGCCAAATAGATAACTGAATTCCATATCAATAAATCGTGTTTAATTCCTCTTAATGATCTCTCCATATTGAACTTGAATTAAACACACACTACATGCAGTTATAGCACACAATTTGTCACATGCTATGCTCATTGCATGTTGGCATGCTGTGACAGGGGGCGTAAACTAAAGGTTTTTTCGAGTAGACTTTCCAGCCACATTAGTGGTTGGTGTTTTTGGAGCTCCCAGGAGCAGCTTGCAGTGTCACGGTATCAGCTCTCCTTTTCATGTTTGGCACGACCAGGACATACCCCCGCTGTCTCCAATAATCTGAAATTTCAGACACCCCTTGACACTGTGTGAAACTTTAGTCTAGGAGCCATGGAAAACATTAACTGAATAAACAGTTCAATTTATTAACACTGCAAAGGTGGAATTGGGTGTTTTTGACTGGGATTCCTGGGATCACAAAACATTTTTATTTTTCCCTGAAGTCGATGAACGTGCCATCGAAATGACATAATCGATTAAAGATGTCATAGCAGCAGGATGCTGCCATGCAGAATCTCTGTTTTAACTTGTTTTGAAAGTGTGGACTTCAAATTATATACTAGTTTTTAAATTGTGTTGATAGGCCAGGTAAAACCAGACTTATGATAAATAATTTACACCATACTTTTATTGTTATATTGTCTTCAAGTCTGATGTGTTTTTCATGCAATAAGAAATGGTAAAAACAAGATATTCACTAACAGAAAGTGCTTTAGTGCAAAAAAGAACAAACAAACAAAAAAAATCCCCCAAAACATGACATCCCATTTCCTGTTGGTGAAAAATGCACCATATCAACCTATCAAAAATTTGAGAGATTTGTGACATTTAGCGTGTTTGGAGTCTAAAGTTAGTGTGTACTGTGGTGTGTTTAGTGTGCTGTGGAATCATGGACAAGTCAAATGCTAGCCAAAAATCCACCAAAGGCAGACTCAAATGTAACCGCTGTCTACAGGTGTACAACAGGAGGAGTGACACACCTGGAAGTGACAGGTCTGTGATGGACTTCTCTGTCTTGTGGTGGAAAGGAACTGTTTTTTAGTGTGGCACAAATAATTTGTGTCGCATTTTATTGTGACACCTCATTGTTCTGTAAATACAAAAAGTGCCTGAGGTATGTCCCGGATTTTAATATAAATATTTGTATATGTTTGTTGTTTGCTAAATTTGTACATGTGTTTTTGAAATTTACAATTTGTACTTGTATTTTAGGTAATAAAAATTGTTCATTAAACATTTTGACTGTAAAAAATTTACTTTTTTCTACTTTGTAGAAGTGTAGTCAAAAATGGTCAATAACACAGGGTTAAAAAGAACTACTCAAAATAGAAATAAAAATGATGCTGCGGGAATAACTGCGGGATATGATGCACCCATCCTACCTCTGGAGTCAGTAGGATGAGGGTTAATGTGACACATTTAGATTAGTTATTCAACAATCCATCAATACTTAATAAATGAGATTTGCAATAAAAACATTTACTGACCCCACAAAGCCAACTCTTGGAGAATGGAGACAAAAGATTAGCCACGTAACAAGGCTCACATTGAAGCAGATTATTCATAAATTGGAAAAGAAATGGCATTCCACTAATTTTAAATAATTTCACTTGGCCTCAAAAGTTCTAGTAATTTTTTAAATCCCTTTATGAAGCTAGGATACATGCTATTCATCACTGATAGAGAAAATCAAGAAAAACTCTGGGTTTCTTTTCTCACTTTTTTCCCCAGCACAAAGAGTTGAAGTGTTTAGCCTTGTATTGATCCAGCTGTCAGTTCTAATTACTCATGAATTTCTTTACAAAAAAGAACCATTAAAGAGAAGAAATAATCAGCCTTACCACAGATGTCATGGATGCATCATTAAGTAGAACAGCTTTTAAAACTCCTGATCTTTATTTAAAATGCTTCTTTTTTGTTGATCTTTGACATGTCTATTGGACTGCATCCCGACAAGACTGCTCAAAGAATTCTTACCATTAATTAATGCTGTGATATTCAACAGGACAAATTTAGCTTTATTAGGTTGCAAGTTTTTAAGGTGGCTGTGATCAAACTGATATTTAAAAGCCTACACTCGATCAAGGTTATCATGTTAAACATCTTTAACATTGGGCAATAATATTAAAAAACCCTACATACATTTTGCTATGCAGATGTTGCACAGGTAGTTCATGTCCTTCAGGATGGCACATCAGTATATGCCATTGCCAGGTTTGCTGTGTCTCCCAGCACAGTCTCAGAGATTCCAGGAGACCGGCAGTTCCTCTAGGAGACAGGGCCATAGAAGGTCCTTAACTCATCAGCAGGACTAGTATCTGCTCCTTTGTGCAAGGAGGAACAGGATGAGCACTGCCAGAGCTACAAAATGACCTCCAGCAGCCACTGGTGTGAATGTCTCTGACCAAACAATCAGAAACAGACTTCATGAGGGTGTGCTGAGGGCCTGATGTCCTCAAGTGGGCCTTCGCTCACAGCCTGGCACCGTGGAGCCTGACTGGCATTTGCCATAGAATACCAGAATTGGCAGGTCCACCACTGGTGCCCTGTGCTTTTTACAGATGAGAGCAGGTTCACCCTGAGCACTTGTGACAGATGTGAAAGGGTTTGCAGAACCCATGGAGATTGTTATGCTTCAAACTGACCAGTTTGATGGTGGGTCAGTGATGCTCTGGGAAGGCATATCCATGCTCAGGTACCCTGAGTGCCATCAGGTATTGGGGTGAAATCTTTGGACCCACTGTCAGATCCTACAATGGGTCCTGGGTTCCTCGTGATGCACGACAATACCCGGCCTCATGTGACTATAGATCTACGGTACAGTTTACACCAATAATTAACAGTTCTGAAAGCAAGCTATTATTTCAGCTGTCTGAAATTATGCTTGACAAACACACCAAATTATGCATGTATTATTATAACACAGCAAAATATTTCCCTGTATAATGTCCTACATTCCTGTCCTTTTTTATATGCACCACTTAACAATGTTTAAGCAAAGAGCTCTAAGCTAGCTTTCATGTTAAACACTTTATATTAAACTGTAATAATCACAGTGTATCTTCTTCAGTATGGTCAGTGTTTAATAAAATAATACATTTAACAAAAAAAAGACAAAAAAGTTTATTTTTACAATAAAATATGTGCTCATGAAACCACCTTGTTCTGCTAATATGTTTGTCATCTTTTACTGTTTCTTTGCTCTTTCATTCTTCGTGGACACCCACCTCCAGAATGGCATTTTAATCCTCATTTCCACGCCTAGCATTCTGTCTCTCTCTCACTTGTTCCAATAAAGTCCTACATGCATTCTAGCTAGAATAACTTATCTTGTTGAGGATTCAGTGCCCAGGGTCAATTTCCCTCCAAATGAGAGCATTATCTGCAACAAGCTGTCCCCTGATGTAAGCCAGTGCCCCTGCCGGCTTCATTTGTTTCAGGCAGACAAACAGAAGGCTAAAAACTCGCTCTGTATTTTGTTGTGACTGCCTGATTGCTCTGTCAGACTCTGTATTTCCTTATTTGGTCTGAGGCATGATAAGGAATAACCCACAAACTGGAACAAGATGTCTATACTCACATTTAAGAGACAGAGAGCGCTTAGAGTGAAGTGGGAAGTATCAGGGTCAGTAAAAATAAAGGAATAGGTGGAGAAAGGAGTTGAGAGCAGAGGAATGCTAGGAAGTTACAAGAAAAAGGCCTTTTGATGCATTAAGTTGTATAAAATAACATACTAGAAGAAGTTGTAACAGGGATTCTTTTAAGCTACAGTAGTATTTCAGACAGCATACAATTGACTTTAAATTGGTCTCACTGTCTTCCAAAGTCCTTTGGACATATTGCAGTCCAAAGGTCTGCAAAACATATTAATCTGGCTTTTGTCTTCTGATACAAACAGGCCATGTCGGGCAGATTGTCCTAAAACATACTGTACCATCTTAAGATGCTCAACAGTGATAAAAAAGGATCTCTTATGTCCTTTGTAAGTTTTACAAACTTCAGGATTTGTTTATTTTTTTACCTCTCACAGTTCAAGTTAATGTGATCACACATCTCAAATAGTAAATGCCAACATATTATAACCCTACAACATAGATTTCTTGATTTTTGGAATCTTTTACATTTCTTGTATATAAGCCCAACTTTGTCCCAACTTGACAAAAGGTATCAGAGCCATAAAGAAATATTATTATTACATGCACATCACACAGTAATGACCCCACATTTGTAAAATTAATTTTCACATGTAAAACTGACCTTTTCAAAGATAGGAAAAAAAATACTCAGAGCTTTCTGCAGCTTTGAGATTTTCATTCTTCTTATTTTCAAATGAAAAAGTGACTTTCTGACAGCAGAAATAGTGAGACTTTCAGTTTTGGTCAGAGCTTTAGCCTGTTAGGATACTATGAAGAGCATAGACATTGTCTATCTTTGTCTCTTCTTGCACTGTTTTTTTTTTTTTTTGTATCCATCACATGAAAATGTTTTATATATGTATGTGTGACATACAGTCATTTGAAAAAGTTTTTACAGGATTCTTTGCTGTCCTGTGAAAAGTTAAGTACATCCTCACTGCTTAACACAATCTGCCCAGGAGCACATTTACCTCAAGGTCAGCATGTTGAATGTTAAAGTTCATGGAAGTACAGTTAGCTTGTTTGGAAGGTTTGACAGGAGAGCCCCTTCTCTCTAAAAATGAACATGGCAGCACGGCTTCGTTTTCCAATGTTACATGTAAACAAACTTTGGGGGTGGGGTTAAAAATGATGAAAAGATTATGATATGAACATATAGTACAGTGTAATGGTTGGAGGCTAAGAGTAACAGTCCATTACTATTCAAGGTTAGTTTAGTTAGATTGGAATATAGATCTAATTCACATAATTACTTGAAATAGGTACTATGGTACACAGTAAAGGATACACACACAGACACACACACACACAAAACCTGCCACACAAGTGCAAACTGCTCTCTGTTTGTACGATTGAATCACTTGCACAGACACATGTAATAAAACACGGTGAGGAAAAGGTGTGAAGGCTACAGTACAAAAAAGAAGAGAAATCCAGAACGAAAGGGTGAAAAGGACAAAAGTTACATAAATTTTTCTCAATATTTCTTAGCATAGGTTTGTGTAAATGGGCCACTTGTATCTGAATTTTAACATCAATAAATAACTTGAACAATAATTTTGAGATGTAAACACTGGTAATCAGTCGTTCTAAATCGTTTTCACTTCCCTCGTGTTAACAAGAAGCGATACAGACATCTCTATGGTTCTCAGTTATAAATCAATAACTTACACCTGAATCCCACTGCCCATGGCAGATGGCACAGCTGATCACCCCGACTCAAGAAAATTATTGGAATTCCAGCAGAACAAAAGAAAACATTACATTAACTTTATATAACACGGTTGTGAATTCTGAGCCTTAAAGACTAGGACCCATGATACCACCATCTTTTTCCATGCTTGCTGAACCATGACTGATTAGGGAATTTGAAAATTAAAATCATTTTGGCAGCACATGGTGGTCTAATGCCATACTATAATAATAATTACTTGTTTTTCCTTTTATTTGATACCAGTAAATATATCTTGGTTTTAAGATAGGTTGACTGAACATGGTTGAAGAAATTGCTTTGTCACTGGGAGGTTGATTATATGATTTTCTTTTCCATGATACAAGTATTCAGTGAGTAAGTAACTGTCATAGGCACAGCATGAGAGATTAATTTTGAGTTATTGTAGATACACAGGAAATAAGGAATTTGTACTCCTTTTTTTGGACTTATTCAGATGTTGTGGCATTTATTTTGGTCCATGGCATTCAAGTTTGTTGTTCTTATTTGGCGTAAGAAAATGGTTAAACTAGAGTGATGGGGTAAGGCTCTATTGGACAAATCTCTGTACAGGTGCACAAAAGAATGGATCCCTGTGAAGATTTCTGGAAAAATGGTTGAAATATGCTGCCAAAGATTTCCCAAAAGCAAATTTGATTTAAATCGACGTTTTGTTTTTAGAAGAATACTTGCAGTCAAATTAAGGTCACAGTTTTATCGCCACAGTTTTTAAAGCAAAGACGATGCCGCATGATAAATGCAGAATGCAAAGTTGGGAAGGAATTGGCTGTGCAAAAACAAACAAACAAACAAACACATGAACAAAAAAAAAAACACACTTTACAGATTTGACCAGCTGGGACCCTTCAGGCCAGCTGGGGCCCTCCCACAATCTAATGATATGCATTTTAGGTTAATTGGTGATTCTAAATTGGCCGTAGGTCTGAATCTGAGCATGAAATATCATTTGATTGTTGCCGAAATTCAATGATGAGGACATTTTTTTCCTCTGTTTAAGCTCATAGCAAACACAAGTGGCCTGAATCTGCTTTATACTGCAGTTGGTATTGACTGGTTTAGTACAGGAGGCTCACTCATCATTGTCTTTTGCTGATAGTCATAAATACTTAGTCTGCTGTCTGGAGCTTACGAGTTGGTCCATAAGGGTTGTCCTTAACATTTTGAGATAAGGGATAAAAGGAAAAAAAAAGTGTATATATGTTGTGTTTACCCAAGAGCTGAGGGCTTATTTTTTGAACTGGTGTTTTTTGGTTATTTTTTTTAAGGTGGAACATTTTGAGAAGCTGTGTGGCTTGATTGTTATGGAGCAGTTTAGAAGTTCAGTTTCCTGAAAGTATTGTACATCACTGATAAAATGCTAACAACACCTGCTGCTAAAGTGGCAGCTTTGGCAAATCACAATGTTTCAATGTGCAACTCTAACTGGGGATGATGCACACAATATTAGCCCAAGGAAGAATGCCTATGAATGTAAATGACACAATATTTTTATTCCAAACCACTATTCATTAGAGACTTCAAACAGTTATTTAACTTAAAAATATATCCTGTATAAAAGCTAAAAATGTGAGAGAGCTATAAAAATATAGAAGGACTGATGAAAAAAATAAATAAAATGTCAAAGACAGAAAAGCTGCCATACTTGGTGGAAAAAGTGGAGAACAGACAAGACGGCAAAGAATGAAAAAAGGCAAAAAGGATAAATATAATTATGGACAAAAAAGACAAGCAAGAAAATAAACATGGAGTTCAAAGAGGAAAATACAGGGAGTACTGAGCAAAGCTGATCCATGGGATAAGATGAGCCATACAAACTAAAGGATACTCACTGGTGCCAAAAATGCTAGACCCTTGACTGGTTTATTTCAAATTTGATTTGCAGCCTTTCCATCTGAAGTACTCAGCAGCCACAGCAGAACCTGACCAGGTAAATATTTCTCTCATACTGTAGATACAGTGGTGTGAAAAAGTGTTTGCCCCCTTCCTCATTTCCTGTTTTTTTGCATGTTTGTCACACTTACGTGTTTCGGAACATCAAACCAATTT